>PYST01000239.1:22977-60079 GCA_003049485.1 Ophioceras dolichostomum
GGGGAACACTTCGATGAAAGTGCGAGGTTGCACTAAAACAACGTCAAATTTTGCACATTTTCTGGGCTGGGCGATACTTAACTTCGGAACACGACTTGTGGAGTAAATTGTTGTGAGGGCTGTTGGAACAGCGTTAAGTAGGAAGGTGTAGGTAAGTTGGCGCGAAGAAGAACGCCGTTCGGATTTGCTGCTTCATCTTTTTTTTTCTGTGTTGTCTGTTGGTTGGTCTGATGGGTAGGTTCCAATGCCAACAACCTACCTCCTGCATGTATCAGCCGGTGAGCGAACTTTTGCCAGTGTTGGAGAGTGTGCTCGAGATAGGTGCCTCTCTTCCGTGAGTAGGTAGGTGCGAGATTTGCAGCGTCGGCGCGTCTAACTTTGCTCTATAATAGGCAAATAGGAAGGTCATGGCGAGGTTTGTTTGAGAGACGAATAGGATCAACCAAATGCTCGGTATATCAGTTTCAAGCTTCTGTAGAACGATGATGGTCGAGGGCGGTAGTTGATGGTGTGTAGAACTCCCCACATTGTCCCTTTCTGGAATCATTTTGGCTTTCCAGCTGCATGGCGCAGAGGGATTTGGTCACCCTCAGGCCATCCCGACGAGTTCCACAGAATGCCCTATTGAGTCAACTGCTTGCGCAACGACGGAGCGGTACATACTTTCAGCTGGCACACCAACCTCAGTGCCGTTGGTGATAATGTCTGCAAACAAACGGTAATTAACGGAAGGACACGGCCCAACTGCACTGATGACTGATGACGACCTGGCCAGCAATGACTGCACATCCTGGGGCACACTGCCTAAGTCTCTTTGAGCCTCAAAATTAGGCAGCAGTGCGTTCTGTATGTGCAGAAGTCCGATAACACAACATCTCTTAATGACTTGTCACTTTTACAGATCTGACATGTCGCTCCTGACTTGGGGAGGAGCTCTAGAGGCGAACACGGGAGAGCACGGCAACAATATTGGGGAAGTAGCGTGATGCCAAGCGATACCTCCAGCCAATCTAACGGTTTCGGAGGCTCGAGTTAAAAGGACGACGCGTCTCTTCAAGCTGTTGGTCGCTGCGTTGGGTTGTCTGCCTTAAGAGTCTTTTTGTTTGCCGACCTCGGTGTGGCGCTGCCCGCCCTCCATATACCTGGCCCTGAAAACATCAGCATGTCCCCACATCTACTACGCCTCACCGACTTCTAACTTACCTCTCTACCTACCGTACCTTGGTAGGTAGGTAGTCGCTCACTTCATCTAACGTCGCTTGGAACGGTGCAACCAAGTAGTTTGGAGTGAATAGAAATGCAGATACCCAGGGAAACTCCTAGGTAGTTCCTAATCCTTATAAACATTTTTCTTGCTTCTTTTCGGATCCACTGAATGGCCAACTCCCCACGTCTAAGCCCCTGACGCCAACTTCGACGCCGTTGCCTGGATGGCAGGGCTGGCAGGCACGACAGCTCACCCCGCAAGGCCCGTCGGATAAGGTACCAATCCATCTCTAGCGGGCAATGAACGGACCGCATTAGGGCTGAGCTGACAAATATCCCTGGTATGAAGAGAAAGACTGTTTGAAACACGAGTCCCGGGAGACAGAGTGGGACCTTCCGGCCCGCCTCAGCCTCACATCCATGGTTCGCCGCTGGTGGTTCGCCCATCCGACCGTCCGATCCAATGGAATCAGATTAATTCGCCTCTGCCCCAAAGGCGGTGGGCAAGATGCCTTGTCACCCACCATCCGGTGGCTGCCGATGTTGGCCGTCCGCCCAGATTAGGGAATGTTAGGACGAGGCCTTAGAAAAATTGCTCCCCCATCCCCCGTCCAACGCACATCTGTACCTCTCACCGGGCTGCATGATGTGGCCGGTGGGAGCGATACATCACAAAGATACTGTCCCTGCTTACGCAGCTCGATTACCTGTATGAATTCAAGTGACTGCAACAACCTGCATCAATATGCCGGCCAAGCATCACCAGCATCCCTTTTTAGCTACACACCATCTTCACATCGGACCTATACCTTCTCAGGAGGCGCTACCCGTAACCTTACTGGCACAGTTGCCGCCGTGCGGCCGGAGTCTATAGAGAAATGTTGTGCGCTTCTGACCCAGCGGAGCATCTGCAGGCCAGGAGTGACCGCATGACCAGAGACCAACCTCTAAACACCCTCTAAACTTCTGCAACGAAGCCTCGCAGGTCGCAACACTCGCCTCCTTCTTCGCGGCTCTGCTGTTGGGGGCCATTCGTCATCTCTCTCGATCACAGCTCGGCTGCTATCACAAGGTGTAATAGCGTGAACGGCACATAGCAAGGTATCTCACCTCTCAGGCTCTCTCGATCCTCACTATATAAATCATCCGCACCCTCCGTCTCCTGTATCACGACGATTCGGATAGGCCACCACGCCAACGGATCATCTCAGCTTCACTTGTTAGTCCCACTCCTTCCACGACTCTCGGCTTCTTTCATCATCATATCCAAGCCCACCACCGACCTTGAAGCAGCCTTCCAAGCACGTCCACCGTTCATCGAGTTCTTCTTCGCGGTCCACTTTGGTCGACCTTTTGCGATCCTTGCGTTCCCGACACCAAGCCTTCACGATCGCCCCCTGCACAACCAGGGAAAGAAGCGGCACCACATAAAGCTGCAATCCCTCCTTCCGGAACGACCGGGACACTCCTCGGACCGCTATTACTCGGCTCCCAAGAGACGAGACGCCCACCGAGCCACCACTCTCATCCGACACGGCCTCGCAGCCCGCAGCACGCCATATAAGCGCAGCCGGAACATCCATCCTCTCACTCCACAACACTAAGCAAGCAGCTAGCACACGCTCCTATCTGTCCACTTCCCCACTACCAGCACAAGCACTAATCCCCGGAACCGGACCCCGACCACAAGTAGCAGAAACGAAAAACCATGTGCGCCTTCACCAAAGCGATCTACGGCTGCGGCCACGAGTACCAGGTCACCAGGACCTACCACACCACCTGGCGCTGCGCCCGCAACCCGCCCATCTGTATCTACGACGGCAGCTACAGCTTCAGCGGGTACTGCCCCTCGTGCAGTGGCTGCTGATCTAGCTGTAACGCTACCCCCAAGGTTGCAGTTGCTGCCGGGGCAGTGCTGCTGCCGCACTCCCAACCGCATCTCTGCGCGAGCATCAGCATCAGCATCAGCGGGGAGAGACACTACTGCCATGGTGAAGGTGAAGGCGGGGGTGGATATAAGCCCTTTACGTTGCAGCGTCTCGGAGGTAGAGTGGATATCAACTTGCAGTCCAACGACGCGGGATGTTATGGTTTCTGTACCCATATTTCTTCTCTCCACACTCTCTCCATTTCCTTCTTTTTTGTCCCCCTTCTCTTGTCTCCGTTTCTGCATTTCGTCGTTACGGATTACTTCTTATCACTTTCCACTCGTTTTAAGTACTACCGTTCCACATTCTCTCCTTTTTTTATGTTCCATCCTGTCTTTTCTTTGTATACTTTCTAGTGTTAACTTTCCTCTCTGTCAGCAGAAACCCTTCACTACAGCCTGCCCTCTAACATCGATCACTGGCCAGCTATTTGGCTCCGAGTGTACCTCGAAGCACCAACGAGCTACCTAGCTACCTAGGTAGAGAGATAGTTAAGTAGTGTACTAGGTGGGAGCAACTTATCCTGTATGGCAGATTTCAACAAAAAAAATAGACGCACCTTAGCCCAGGCACATTATAGATGCATGCACCATGCACGTTTCAGCCGCTCAATGCTGTAGTATTTTCTTGCTGTGACACTACTACTTTATCTACAGCCATCGTCACCCCAGCCGGCCTTGGCAAAACGCGACCTCGTTTTCGAAATCAGCCTTGCCATCCGTATGCCGATTACTCGCAGGGGTTATTTAGCTTGTTGTGTGGCGGTTAGTACTAGTTCGGATCCGACCTGTACTTCAAAATCTGCCTTCGGGTTTTCGCATTCTCGCACGCTGTCGCTTATCCCCATCCATTCCATTTTCCCCCGCCCACGACCACGGAAAGGCACATTACCTACCTACCTATGCTTGAATACGCGAGTGCCTCCTCCTCTTGCGTCTCGCTTATCCTGAGGTTCTTTGTGGCTGGCAACGGGTTTATGGGTGGTGTGTGTTAGTGGTGTTGCCTGACCTGCTGCGGCTGACATGCACGGCATCCCACCTTCGTGACGTGGTTTTTTTGTCTATCTGCTGTTTCCCTTTCGTCCTGTCCTGTCTGCCAGTGTGCCACGCCCTTCTGACTTCACCGGCCTAGTATCTGTCGGGCCTGCTAAGCAGAGTACTTCGTCGACATGCAAGCTCGTCTTGTAAGGCGGAGCTGTTGACATGCAGTTAGGTAGGCCGTCATCACTGCACGCATGCACGTCAACGCATTCCATATATGGCGGCTATTTTCGCCCCCACCTCAACCCAACATCTGGACCCATAGTCAAGCACGCCTGAATTTTCTCGATGCGGCTCTGCGCCATATAGTATCCTTCTCTGTCGGTGGCTCTCTCCTTGGTGTCTAAGTACATATACACTCTAGATGTTTCAATATTCCCGCCTCGGCCTACTTAGGTATGAATCATCTTAGAAGCGTCTAACGCTGTTAATAAGTCCGATTCGAGCTACTCCAGTTGGCTGCGTCACGCGTCAGAGCCCCCGATGCAATACCACCCGCCTTCCTCGCTTTCAACATATCTGACAACGTGACGAGGGGCTCTCGGGAAAGGGCCTCCGTATCCACATACTGTCTTGAGTGGTGCGTGACTGTGCGGTAGGATGCTGAACAATCCTATGAAATGTCTTCCGTCATTTTCGTCTACCCCGGACTTGTTGGATTTTGCCCACATTATCGTCTTGATGTTCCCCGACGGTTCGCCAACAACTTGCCACGTGGTTAACTAGATACGATCCTCTATACAAGCAGCGTCTGGTTTTCGTGGGGACAAGCCGGCTGGAGCCGCACGTACGTGTGTTGGCAATTTCATACTCTACCATCCTGAGACTGGCTGACCAGCTGTGCCTGGGTCCTCCGAGTCCTCAGTGTCCAGCGACCATGCGTCCCAGCCGAATCGCCGCCGGCCGGACCCCAACGATACCGTAATCCATGTCCGCACTTTCATTTCTCGTTCTGAACGGGGTCTGTCGTCCTTCAAGTAGCAGTATGTTCCGACCCGGGGGAAGGCCGGCCCCATGCCAACCACGCCCGCCAGAGCCAAAGCTTGGTGCATGGTGCGGCGGGAATTGATTTCATCCCCGTACTCCAAGAGGAAATTGCCTTCGCTGGTACTCCTTCGGGCGTTGGCGGACATCGGCAACATCAAAGCCTCCTCGATAAGGTTGCAGGGTTCATGACCGCTTGCAAGTGGAATCCCGCTCCGAGTGTTTCCAAACACGCTCTCAAGCTTGACGGATCCGTCCTCTAGAATCATATTGCCGTGACGGAGCAAAAGATCCAGCCATCTTCTCGACTTGAACCTGGCCGTGAAGCTGAGCAGTGTCATGGAGATGTCGTTTTTGAGCCAGATTCCTGTTTCGAAGGCGTTTTTCCAGGTCGAGCAATGGCTTTCCAGGATCGCTTTGGCGATTTCAAATCTTGTGTCCTCGTCTACCCAGTCGTGGTGTTCTAGCAGGAAGAGCCGTACCAGAACATCTCCAAGGGGTGCGGCGTGCACGATTGGGTAGATGCGGCCGACCGCGCGTACCAAAATATTGGTTGAGCTTCCGGCCATGAAAGGACTACTATCCTTTTCCCGAAAGGAAATCATCGAGTAGAAATCGCGCAGTTCCGACTCCATACGCGAATTGGGGTGGGAGCTGCGTAGGAGCAATTCTCGCAGGACGTTGACCACGGCCCGGGGCCTGTCGGGCTCCAAGGCCCAGCTAGGGCCCAGGGCCGCAATGAACAAGACGAGGTTGACATGCCTCGGGGTGGCTGGGTACATGTAGGGAATCCATCGATCGAGGCCAGACACAATCTGACTCATTACTGCCATGACCGAGCCTGGATCCTTCCCCTCGACCAGGCCCAAGAATGGCAAAGAGCGCAGGCCGTCGATGAACGTCGAGTATTCCAGCGCCATGTCCTTCGGCATTAAGTGAAAGCCGACTGGGGACCCCTGTTCAAGTCGAAATGGGCTGAAGTGATCAGGGCCAGTGTGGGAAAAGGGGAAAGTCGACCTCGAGGCGTCTGGGGCCCGTTCCTCGCCGCTCCTGTTCGCCCAGGCGGCATCCTCCTGTTGTAAATGATAGATGAGAAAAGAGGCGAGTTTCCGTAGGCCATGCGGATGGGGCCATTTGCTAGTGATGGCCCCACAGATCAACGCATGGCCGGTAGCTGCTCCGAGTTTCCGTGACACGCAGTTCGTCTGGAGTCCCCGAATTCCCTTTCGCAGAAACTCGTGTGCGGTCTGGTGAATGAGCTGTACTTTCAGATCTTCAGCTGCTGGCTCTAATTGTGTAGTACATATCTGGGTGTCGGCTGTGTCTTCGCCTCGGCTCCCAGTGCGAGTATTGGCGACGGCTGGGCCCACGACGTCGACTAGGCCACCCGTGCGGCTCCTCAGCCAAGCGGTCAGCTCTGGGGTGTCACTTTCCTCGCGTGAATCAGTCTGAGTCGCGGGAACTCTTTCCTCCCCCGCAGTCCTGCCGCCTCCAAACTTGTGGCGAAAGGTTTTTCTTGGACCCTGTTCGACGGCGGAGATTGCTGCCAGCGTTGCAGTCCGAAGCTCGGCAAGGCTGAGCTGGTGCGCGCTGTCAAGCACAATCCTGCAGGCGGCAATGCACTCGGGAGCGTACTCTGGGCGGATCCTCTTCATCGTATGTTCGTACAGATCCTGCAGCTCATCTGGAAGAGACGAGATCAGAGCCTCCAGCTGCTGAGGAGGCGTCCCGTCGATGATGTTCTGGCAGAGCTCTTCGAGGACAATACGGACCCAAATAAAGACGCCCCTTGCCTTGTCTGTAATCTGTTTTGAGAATCTCCCGGCCATTTCGTCGAGTACTCCGGGTTCGGCGGTGGTGGAGCGACCCTCGGCCGATCCAACAGCGTCCTCGAGCAGGGAACGACAGTAAGACGCAATGTCTGAGCGCGTGAAATCATGGATCGCGAAGGAGAGAATGTGGGAACTCTCTCCCAGATGTTTCTGGAAGATCGGCCATGGTCTGCTTGCCAGGCAGATTTTCAGTACGCTGCTGGGTCTGCTTCCGGAACCCAGACTGGCCCGGACAACCTTTGAAGCCAGCTCTCTTACAATGCTGAGAACCTGCATATTCTCGGCCTGGTCCTCATTCTCGTCAAGTGCGTCGATGAACAGAACGCATCTTCGTCTGCATCCTTCGCGAGGCTGACAGAGGTGACTGACGAGGCCCAAGACTACATCTTGCAAAACCCAGACAGACCACGTCGGCCGTGGTGCCCGTTGACTCGACACGAGCGTCTGGAAGATGCTCCGGACCGAGTTGAAGCCGTCCGGAAACTGCAAGAGTAGCTGATATAAAAGCTCCTGCAGCATCCCGGCCAGGCTCTTTTGCACGACACTTTTCCCTCGCAGATGGAAGAAGTACCCAACCGGCTTCCCCTCGCCGTCAGGCATGTGCTCGAGAAGGCGGGGGTCTCCCATCGCAAAGCGCATCAGGGTCGATTTCCCCGATCCTGGCTTGCCGGTGATCCAGAAGAGAGGACTGAACCTCCTCTCGTCGTCAGCCAACCACCTCGTGAACGGGACTCTGTCGCTGAATAACCATTCAAAGCTCTCCTTGTGCCGTCGTGACACCTCCTCGATTCGGGCCCGGGCGGTCGGGTCGTTGAGGCTCTGGAGGCAGTCGAGATAGCTCAAGTCTCCCAGTCCTATCGTTACAGCCTAGTTAGCATGACGATCCGCAGGGACATACAACAATACCTTACACCACCTCTGCAGTTTTCCTAGAGTCAAGGCGCGTGCTTTTCAGACTTACGGGACACTCGCGCTTCGTGAGCCCTGATCCAGCGATTCAGCACATTCGAGACACGGATGAATCCTGTGTCGGACGAACTGGTGAATTTGGCCATGTACCGATGGTCCGCCGGGATCCCCTGAACTTCCTCCCTGGGATGGCCGACTTTGGCACACTCCGGCGGCACAATCCTGGTACCAATAAGACCCCTTCGCGTCTCCTTCTCCTCGTAGAACGAGAAGATGCCCACGTGCGGGTGCTTGGTAGTCGTTTCATAGAAGACGGTCGTGATTCGATCCAGTGTTTCCGAACTCTTCTCCAGGGCACGAAGTAGCTTTGTGTTGGCGCTCTGGGCGGCAAAGATCTTCGTCAGTGTGAAGGCGATCTTCCCATACGAGGCGACAGCCGAGCCCCTATGAGGCGTGCCCAAGAAGACGATACCCCGGGTGGCCTCCACGACGCCCCTGAGCCCGGGTTTTTCGCTGGTCGAAGACTGATTCAACGCCTCCTTCAGCACCAGACCGCCTAAGCTGTGGACCACGAAAGCCAGAGAGATGTCTCCCTTTGATGTCTCGGTCAGGGTCCTTAGGTCGTGTAGGAGGTTCGCCCCGTGCTGGTGGACTGTGTTCAAGCCCGCCGCCCCCATGAACTTCTCCACATCGGCATCGTAGCCAAAGGAATAGACGGCAGTCTTCCTATTCAACACGTCCGGCAGCAGGTCCTCAGGCCAAAATGGCTTCTTCTTTGCCTTCGAGGCGTCATCCGCCCACGTCTTCCAGGGATGACCGAAGAGACCGTGGATGAAGACCACGACCGATTGGGTCTTGCTATTGCTGGAGTCCGTCGTGGGCTTGAACACTTCGTTGAGCCCATTGCGAAAGCGAGCCATCTCAGGCGGCGCCATTGCGCTAATGCTTCACAGCCTTACCCCCAGCCGATGGTCAGGGTAAGCCCCGCAAGCACCGGACGACGCCTGGAAAATCGGATATCAGAATCAGAAGAAGAATCAAAGGGGCTTGAGAATGCGCGAACTTGTGAAATGAAACGACGATAGCGCTCGACGGCTGCAACTGATCGTTCGTGAGCAGAAGTGTGATGCTCTGTGATTGAAAAAATTGCCCGAAATTTTCGCAAGTCGTCGCGGTGCGGCTGAAGAGCTGTCGGCTGCAAGCCACATCACATGAGAGGAAGAACACCATGGCTACGTTCAGCGAATGATGTGGCAGTCGTGCCTTGGATACCTGAGAGCCAAGGCCGCCACTTGGCGGCGCAGACGACCCAAGCGAACATGAAGGCATTCAGTCAATGAGGCCATCGCGTCGCAACGTCGAGCGTGGAAACGAGGGGGCAAAAAGGAAAAAAAGAGAGAAGCAGATCATGCCGTTTGCGATCCCCTGAGCGGAACAGATTTGATGATGCCCCGTCCAGAGACGACGCCTGGGCATGGAATACGAAAAAGGCTGGCCAGGATCCCCGCATTCTCTCGCGGACGTGGTTCGTTGTTGTTGCACTCGGGAACGGTTCCCGAAAGGAGCTGTCGGTACTGTTATGCATCGCGCAGCACCAGGGCGAGCTCTGCCACTGACTCCAGGAAGCAACGCCCAGAGAAGGAAGATCGTTGGTTCCTTGTTCACCGGTCCCTGAAGCATGCACGTCACGCTATTGGCCACCATGCCTCTACTGACATGGCTTCACCACATCAAAATCTCGTGTTCGGTGGTTGACCCGTCCGCCAAGTGACACTTGATGACGAGGGAGGTGCCTTGAATTACCCCGACTTGGCCATTTCCTGGGGTATTTTAAGGTCGAGCAGCGCCGTCTTCATCACTTCATCAACAATGGGAGAAGGCGCATTTCATACAACACAAACAAAGCCAAAGAATATCCAGCGAAAATGCAGCAACTCTCCCGAACCATCCTGATGCTCTTCGCTTTGTACGGGCACACCATATCCTCCCCAGTCTCCTCCACCACTCGTCCTCCGTACCGTACTTTGAACTAACGAACGACCTCACAACAGCGCGTCCGTCGCGACAAGCCAAACGAGCCATCGCGACGATGGAGTCACCGCGACGACCCTGACGCTCCCCACCGGCATTTCCAGCCCGCCGTCGTCGATCCAGACGGGCTGCCCGACCGTGACGGAGACGCGCGAGCTGTGCAGCACGTGCGGCGTGCCGGCCTGCCTGGGCCTCGCGACCGTGACGCAGTACCCGTGCGATTGCCCGGCCAAGATCGCCACCGTCTACCTAGACTTCCCCTGCTCCGAGAGCTGCAGGGGCATCTGGTGCTCGACCAGCTACGACATCGTCACGGCCTCGGCCACGACCTGTCCGACCACCACCACCACCGGCACCGGCACCAACACCGACACCGGCACCACCTCGACGAAGGGTACGTCGACCAAGGGCACGACGACCACGGGAACGACCTCGTCGTCATCCTCACGGGGGAGCGGACCTGTGTCGACGGCCGCGGCTGCTAGGCTCGCGCCGTTCAAGCTATGGATATAATGATGGTTTTAGGGAATGATATGTAGGAGCTTCCGCTGTGGCGAGTAATTGCGTGATGTGTAGTGGTGATTTTTTATTTTTTTTATTCGGATAGGGACGCGTCAAGAAAGAAGGCAGTTAGGAGAGAAAAAAGGGTATGAACGCCGTTTGCTCAATGCTAGCGCGTTCTGCCGATTCTCGACAACATCAATCCCCGTCCTTCCGAGCTGTCTGAGTGTGTTGACTATTACCTACCAGCAAGTGGCCCTTTATGTAGCTAACAAGAACTGCAGCTAGTCGTCACTTTCCCTTTAGTTCCCGCTAATCAATATCTACGCGGCCCGTATAGTGTAAAGGAGTGCGGGATGCAGGAGAGAATGCAACTTGAACCTGATGTGTCGTCGAAACAAGCCCCGCGGAACGGAGACCGCCAGAAGTCAATGGGTAGGCCGTACGCCGGGTACCAGGTAGGTGCCTCCTCTAGCGGGTCAAAAACAGACTTCCGGCCCATCAACACCGATTCCTCGAACGTTCCAGATCCCGGTCTTAAACCCGATCGGAGTGAGAGCACTGATGACGACACTCCATAGATGGACTCGCTCCAAGCCCACCCAACATTAGCGTTGGCCTGGATCATATCCCGCCCAAATTTACCGACCATGGATGTCGGCGGATCCAACCTGATACTCCCAGTCCCCGAAATCGGTCACATATGTGTGTGCCCATTGCTTCTTCGAGGTATCTTACCGCTTGATCCGACATCATCGAATTGGCCGGATGATCAAGGTTAGGTAATTCTTACCTAGACGCACGTCAAGAATGGCGTAGGACCTTCTACTCCGCACACGTGCTGTGCATGGATACCGCTATTGCCAGCGAGGAAGGGGTTGCCAAATCCACCACAACCAACAAACCATCAGCAGCCGAGCGAAGATCGGAAGTACGGCACAATCTGCGAAGCAAAGAAGCACACCCACACACACACAAAGCTGGGAGGCACGACAGTCCTTCCCCTCCCGGCAGCACGCATTCGGTGATAACAGAAAACGAGCCAACATTTCCGCATTGGCACGTCTATCAGATCGTTGTTGATGGGCTGCTGATAGCTGCCGTGGAACAGAACCTCGGCCATGCACAGCAGCTCGAAGAGGCCTATCACTCACATCGTCAACCAATCCCTACCATCGAGACGGTATCGGCCACCCATCCCATCCAATCCCTCCCACCCCATCCAATCCATTCCAAAACCTCATCCTTGATATCAACCAACGGCACCAACATTCCCAGGCTTTCGCTCTTTTTCCAGGTCGACCCCACAACTGAGCCGCCCACACACACTCATCACACCCATACACACCAAACACCCTGACACCCACCCACCGCCATGACGACCTGCAGAAGACCCAAACGTCAATGGACCGGCCTGGCCCTGCCTTGCCCTGCCAGCCGACCCCGCTGGCGCCCCATTAGTAACCAAAGAACCCCATGTTCCAGCGTTGACGATGGCGCTATCCAAGTGGAGAAGTCTTGGATGATGATATTGGGCGATGGGCGGCGGCTGGGGGGTTGATGGAGCGGATATTCGGCTCGATCTGAACGACAGCATTTCGAGCGGGTCAACGAACTAGGTAGGCTCGCCTCCGTCTCCCAAAGCCGAAGATGGCTACCAATTTTTGTGTCTTCTTTTCTTTCTCGGCTTCCCTCTCTCTCCTCTACAAACATCTCTTCTCTTCCCAACACCTTCCCGCCTCGCCAAGGCCGTTTATCACCTATAGAAACGCGCCCCTGATCATCAACGCCTGGCCTCTCTCGTGCATGAGTCAAAGCGGTGGCCACTGGCAACCTCCACCTACATACTACGGGGCCTGACTCTCCTACTGCACGGTGTGGGAATCGCCTTGTCAGACCGGGGCCAGGCGTATTCCGAGGATCGGTCTTTTCCAGCGGGGCCGGCCGATGAGTGTGGGTGAAGCGGGGAAGGAGGGAACAACAGCTGCCAAATGCCGTGGAATCGCCGGCGGGTGTAGCAGCTCTAGTTACCAGCGAGTAAGAGAGGGGGGAAAGCCAAAAAGGGGGTCGCCTCCGATTGTAGCTGGGACCCGTACTTACCTAGGAATCTCTCTCTGGAAACCTCCTATAAACCGCCACCACAGTTCCCTTCAGAGATGGCTGGAGCACAGGAACTACAAGACGCCGAACGTAAGTGTTCCCACCACGGCGATGAGAAGTCACGCAACGGCTCCGGGTCCCGGCGGCCTGAACCTCATTCGCCGGAACCCCGCCGCGCCGAGTCTGTGCCCAAATCCGAGTCCAGATCTAGCTCCGTAGGGACCGGGTCTGTGTCCGGCGAAGACACCGACGAGGAAGAAGACAGCACCGGCCCCAACAACAGAAGACACCTTCCATCCTCGAGAAGACGGAGAGCATGCGATCCAGGGGAAGACGACATCGAAGCCGCCGTACCCCCATCAGCTCCTCCACACTCTCCACCACAAGACGGCGCCGTCCCCAGCACGGCGCCCGAACCACCCTCCTCCTCGTCCTCCTCCTCCCCCGAAGCCCAACGCACCAGCCTCCAAACAGCCCTTATCATCGGCGCGCTCTCCTCCGCGCTCTTCCTCTCCGCCCTCGACGTCTCCATCATAACCGTCGCCATCCCCGCCATCGCCGACGACTTCAACTCGACCGTCGGCTACACGTGGATCGGCTCGGCCTACCTGCTCGCCAACGCGGCGACCGCCCCCTCGTGGGGCAAGATCTCCGACATCTGGGGCCGGAAGCCGATCCTGCTCATCGCCGTGGCCGTGTTCTGGGTCGGGTCCCTGCTCTGCGCCGTCAGCACCAGCATGCCAATGCTGATCGCCAGCCGGGCGGTGCAGGGGGTCGGGGGCGGAGGGATCGTGATACTCGTCAACATCTGCATCAGCGATTTATTTTCTATGCGCAAGCGCGGCGTGTACTTCGGTGCCATGGGCCTCGTCTGGGCCGTCGCGGGAGGCGTGGGACCCGTGCTGGGCGGCGTGTTCACGCAGACGGTCACGTGGCGCTGGTGCTTCTACGTCAACCTGCCCATCTCGGGTTTGGGGATGGCGGTGCTGGCGTTCGTGCTGAAGCTGCACAACCCGCGCACGCCGATGCGCGAGGGCCTGCGCGCGCTGGACTGGCTCGGCTCGCTGACCGTTATTACGGGCACGGTGATGGTGCTGCTGGGTCTGACGTTAGGCGGCGTGCTGATGCCGTGGTCGTCCGCGACCGTGCTGTGCCTCCTGGCCGTCGGCCTCGGCGTCGTGGCGCTCTTCGCCGTGGTCGAGACGTGGTTCGCCGCGCACCCGCTCGTGCCCATGCACCTCTTCCGCACGCGGTCCAACGTCGCCTCGATGGCCGCGGCCTTCTGCCACGGCTTCGTGTTCATCTCCGGGTCGTACTACCTACCCTTGTACTTCCAGTCTGTCACCGCCGCCGACCCGCTCCTGTCGGGCGTGTACGTGCTGCCGTTCACGCTGACGCTGTCGCTCGTCTCCGTGGTAACGGGCATCTTCATCAAGAAGACGGGCCGGTACCTCCCCTGCATCTTCTTCGGCTTCGTGACCATGACGCTCGGCTTCGGCCTGTTCTACGACCTGCCGGGCCCCGTGCCGCTGGACCTCCAGGCCCCCAACTGGGCCAAGATCATTCTCTATCAAATCGTGGCCGGGATAGGTACGGGCCCCAACTTCCAGTCCCCCCTGCTGGCGCTGCAGTCCGCGGTGGCGCAGCGCGACATCGCCAGCGCGACAGCCACGTTCCAGTTCGTGCGCCAGCTGAGCACGTCCATCTCCGTCGTGGTGGGCGGCGTGGTGTTCCAAAACGGCATGGAGACGCAGGCCCAGGCCCTGATGCGCGTGCTGCCGCCCGACGTGGCCGCGCTGCTGGGCGGCGAGCAGGCCGCCGCTAGTGTGGGCATCGTGGCCGACTTACCTGGAGAGCAGGGGCTGGTCGCCCGCGAGGCCTTCTACGACAGCCTGCGGACCATGTACATTGTGTACACGGCGGTGTCGGGCTGCGGCCTGCTTGTGGGCTGCTTTGTTGGCTCGCGCATGCTGAGCAAGGACCACGAGGAGCACAAGACCGGCCTGAAGACGCTAGCGCGGGCCAGGTCGCGGGCGTCGAAAGAGAAGAAGAAGGCCGGTGGCGGCGTTATGAAGTCGAAGTCGTCGAGCAAGCAGAACAACGACGATTCAAAGCAGGGATCAGTCGATGCGGCCGAGGAGAAAGGGGACATCGGCAATTGAGGGAGCGGAGCATTCGAGGAAATAACTTCTCTGCGTGCATTCATAGCATCATCACTGGAATATCCCATCGACCATGGTGTGACAATACGATTTCGATTTCTTGAGAGGAAAAAGGAAGAAAAAAAAGAAGGAAAAGCCACCAAGTCTATCCGCCCACCTTTCTGTCCCCTAAGTGAAACTACGAAGAAACCCAACAAGAGCCAAACGAGTGGGATATCTGATGATAGCAGGAGAAAAAAAACCGCATAATGCAAACCAGACGGAAGGAAATGGTTGATGCTCGCCCCACGTACGCCATGAAGAGAAAAACAACCCCGAGCACACCCCAGCCTGGCCTGAACCCAGAGAGTATCTAATGACAAAGGAAACAAGGAGATGGAAAGAAAGAGAAGCCAAAAACATAGAAAAACAAGGTCCAGCCGGGTACCCAACCATCATCAGATGCCAACTCCCAGTGACCCAGACCAAACCCAACCCAACCGAACCTAACCGACCGAAGCCCAAACCCAGATGGTGTCCTGCACGTTGTTTTGCTTTGTTGTGTATTTTGTTTGTCTCCCATCCAGATGAGCGACTCCAGACTCCTATCCAGCCCATGCAGCCAACCAACCAATCAACTATCCTCCTTTTTTTAACCTCCTTCCCCCTCTACACGATCTTCCGAACTCACACCCGCGCTTAACGGCTCTTCGCACCCCCCTCCCACTCCCCCGGCGGACAGCACTCATCCGCAAACTCCCTCTCCGCCACGTCCCACCCCGCCGGATACCACCCGGCCCTCTCCCAATCCACCAGCGCGACCACCTCCCCGCTCCAGGGATCCAAAATCACGTTCTCCAGCTTGAAGTCCCCATGCGCGAACACCAGCCTCGGCGGCATCACCATCTCGCCCGTCCTCGCCCCCTCCCGCTCCGCGACCTCCCTCATCGCCGGCGTGTCCGGCACGGGCATCGCGTGCAGGTAAGCCAGCATCTCCGCGATCCTGCACCGCAGCCACTGCCGATGGTGCGTCCCCAGGTGCTCCCACACCGCGTCCGCGGAGACGCCGGGCGACTCGCGGAAGACGGTGAAGGCTTCTCGGTTGCGGTGCACGAAGGCGCAGATCACCTCCGGCACGGGGACGGGGGTGGATCCGCCTACCAGTAAGACGGCGTGCGCCTCGTTCAGGTTCGGGAGTGGGCAGCGCTTGATGCGCATGCCGTTGGGGAGGATGATGGTGTTGGAGCCGCCTTTGCGGAGGAAGGGGGAGAGGAGCTTGGTGGCGATCAGGACGGCGAGGCGGCGGTGCCAGTGGGCGCGGATGCGCTCGGGGACGGGCTTCTTGGGCTTGGTTGCGCTTGGTTCTGCTGCTCCGCTCTTCCCGGCGGCATTGTGAATTGTTGATTTGTCCTTTTTGCCTCGGGCAAGGGCTGCTTCGAGGTCGTGGATCTCCTGGTTGATCTCGTTCTCTTCGTCGTCGTCATCGTAGTCGAAATCCCAGTCGTAGCCGAAGTCTAGGGTCTCCTTGTTGTTGTTGAACTTGGGGGTCTTCTGTGATGATGTTGACTGGCGCTTCTTCTTGGCGGACGAGGATGATGAAGAGGACGAGTAAGACAGCTTCGACGCCCGAAGTTGCCGGCGCAGAGCCCGCATGCGGTCGCGAGGACGCGCCGCCGCTTCCTCGTTCTCGACAACCACGGTGGTGGGATTTTTGCTTGCGTGGCAGCCGCACTTGCAGACGCAGCAGTCGTCGTCCGCCTCGTCGTCGTCGTCGTCGCTGTCCTCATCGTCCGACTCGGCTGTAGCCAGGAGGAGATGCGACTTCTCGTCACCGCCGAACTCCTCGACCGAGACCACCGAGGAGTCCGTTGACGGCCTGCTGCTCGCCGAGGCGACCACCACGGCCGCCGCCTTCTTCCCAGATGAACCCGACTCCTCCTCCTTGATCGTTGTCATGGTCGTCATCATGGTCTTCGTTTTCGTGTCCATGGTGTCTGTCTACCTACGCAGGGCAAGGCACCTATCTGAGCTCGTAGCTCGTGTAGCGTCTGGAGGACAGGCTCCTGCTTGGCACGGCGCTAAAGCTGCGTCGCCGAGTGGTGGTCGTCGTGTAAGTGCTGCCGCTCCTCCTGTGGCTGCTGCTGTGATAGCTCCCGCAGTCGCAGCACCCGTAGCAGCAGCAGCAGTAGCACGAGGTCGTCGCCGCAGCCGCCTGCGCGGTAGGGTAGTCAGGGTAGTCAGGGTAGTAGTAGTAGTACCTTGCGGGCGGAGCCGGAGTCGTCGCGTATGCGGACGAGTACCTCTTGCTTGAGACAGTCCAAGCGGGGACGAGGATGAGGGCCGTCATTCAAGAAGCCTGTGGAGATGAGGAGGTCCAACCCAGTGTGGCCCTCCCTTTTTTTTTCGGTAGTCCTTTTGGGATGAAAGAGGATTCCAGCCCCTTTTCGCTGCAAATGAAAGCACAAGGGGAGAGGTTTTATTCGTTACTTCGTCTCTAATTGGTGAGGATGGAATTATCGCAGAAGAAAAACAGAGGGAAAAGGGGGTATCGAAAACGGCGAAACGAAAAAAAAAGTGAATCTGCCAAAAAGGAAGCACTACACCTAGAAGAATTGAAGCTGTCGAAAGAAACGGAGAAAAAAGATCACGAAAGTGGCCGCAACCTGGAGGAGCAGCCCACGGCCCTTATGAACAATAATAAGCCAGAGAGGAGGAGGCTTCACAGCTCTCGCAAGCTCTCTGGCACGCACACAAGCCGCAACCAACAACTGAACATCAAAGAAAAGCGAAGCTAAAGCCAAGTCCGCAAATCCCGTGGGACGATTTTCCTTTACAGAGAGGACAGGACGTTGGGAGCCGCCTCCCGCCGTTGCTGGCTGGGGGTCTCCATCGGCGGCGGCGGCGTGGAGGGTGGTGGAAGGCGGTGGCCGCCTATTGACGGGGCCAAGCGTGGACCAACGGGTCAGCAGGTCGCGGCCTTTCAATAGGCAGGACGAGGAGGAAGAGGGGCGAGGATGCGCAGCAGAGCGGTAGATATGCATTGTAGTTAGTGAGCATTCCGATTCGCATCCTTTTTTTCTCCGTTCCCGTTGAGATGGCCTAGAAGAAGTGAACGGATGAATGAATGGATGAATATGTGGATCTTGATGTTATACGGAGCACAATGGGATCAAAATGCGATTTGCTGTTCTATAGGTGGGAATGCGGATCGATCATCAGTTAGTTTGTCATGGGTGAGGGAGCGAAGTGGTTATGATCAAGACCGCAAGCAAACACAAGAACCTTGAGGGTCTTACAATTCTCGCATCCATTCCTTCTTCATTGTTGGCTTGGGCTTCACCTTTGGGCCTTACTGAGCTGACTTGAGAGGAGCGTAATACAGTACCGTCGTATATGCAATCTGGGAGGACGTGGGGAGGTTAAAGCACGACACAAACCCGCCTAACCCGGCCGTTTTGTTGTCAACTGGCGTCGTTAGCACGATGGTGATGACGAGCCTCTTCTCGACTGCTCTCGGCCTATTGCTCTCCGAGAGTGAGAGCGTGTGCTGTACCTGGATGGCGACATCACCAAGATCGAAGCGCAGCAGCGTCGAAACAAACCATTGATCTGCCGCGGTGCTGGAATGAAAAGAGCGGTGCTGTTGGTGGCTGCTAACGGAGGCGCGGCATGAGCTTTGGTGCGGCACGAGAGCTTTTCGCTGCCCCTAAAAGATCTTCTTGGTGGACCTTTTCGGCCAGCTAACTTCGATGCTTTCTGTGGGACCAACGAACCCAGCCAGCCGTCAACCATCTTAAGGTTTTTCTCCACTTCTTCTCAGCTAACAGGCCGTTTGTATCTGCTCGCGCGACGACATCAGCCATCGTCAAGTCCTTCTTCTTCTCCTCTCGGGTTCCTGCACGGCTTCCTCTGTTTCATGGTCCGACAAACAAAGGCCAGGTAGGCCGCGCAAGCAACCATCAATGAGCTGAGGCCACCAGGCCGCCAACTGCCATTCACAGGGGCCGCTGAAAGGGGTCGCTGTATGGTCGCTAGATGAATGCGGCTCTTTCTTCCCGTTCGCTACGCTATCAAAGGATTGAACGATACACGAGTAAAAAGCAAGACACAAAACTAACGAATACCTACGTATTAGCTAGACCAACCAACTGCCGTTGCGGGCCCGGCAGATTCGAGGCGGCATTGACAGACATCGCATCGTGGCCGGCGACCCAGGTGGGTGGGTGTGAAGTGATCCTTTTCCAGCCAGCCAGCCAGGGGACTGATGATCTGCCGAATGCTGCAACCGATCGACCACGCCGCCGCCGCTCACCACCGCCACGATATCATCCCCACCGATTGAAAGAATTAGTCCAGAACAACCCCCCCCCGGGCAAACCCAAAGAGGAGAGGGAAGGGAAAAGTCTGGTGTAGGGATGTAGGTATCATGTTCATCCCCCCAACCTCATGATGCTAAGCTCGGCATCCTCATCGTCGTCAGAGCACCGCATCAGAAAACGGAATCTTGTCGAGGTCGGAATCGTCGTAACTCTCCACCTCCTGCACAGGCCGCATCGCTCTCGTCTCGACACCAGGGCTCGTCGATGATGGCGACGGGGCCGCCGTCGTCGTGGATCCAATCCCGGTCCCGGTGCCCGTCCCGGTCTCGGTCCCCGGCGTGGTGGCTCCAGCCGCCGACCCGATGATATCCGGGACGGGGGCGTCCTCCATGCTCACATTGCTCTTTGCTTCACCTTCACCATCACCATCTTCCCCTTCCCGTTCTCCTCCCTTTGCTCCTCCACTTTTCACAGACGTCTTCGTCCCATCGCCTCCTCCTCCTCCACCTCCTCCTCGCACATTATCTTCTCCACCCCTAGCCTTAAAGAAAAACTCGTCAATCTCGTTTCTATATCCGACGCCCGGCTCTCCCCATTTGATACTCGGAGCAGCAGGAGGGGGAGTGGTCTTCGTAGTCGTCTCATCGTCTCCTCCTCCTCGCCCCTTGCCCTTGCCCTTAGCCTTCTTATTTAAATACTTGTGAAAAATCTCGTCAACCTTTACCTTGCACGCCATGCCCTTTTTCTTCAATTTGATACAAGGAGTACAAGGAGTGGTGGTGGTCGTCGTCGTCGTTGCATCGCCACCTCCTCCAGACACCTTACCCTTGCCCTCGACGGCCTTAAGACTCCCGAAAATCAGATCGTCAATCTTTCTCATCTCTTCGATGTCCGGTTCTGTCCATTTGAGGCTGGAAGCAGGAGGAGGAGTAGGCGTGGCATCGTCGCCCGTCACCGGGTCGGACGGGTTCACGATTTTGTAATTGTCGCCTACCTCGTCCGTGACCTCCCATTTGCCACTGGCCTTCAGCGTGATTGTCTTCCCCGTCCTCTCCTCCCCCGCGCCCGCCGCTGCTGTCGCCGCTGTCGTCGCTGCCGACGAAGACAACCTGTCCTTCGAGCCCGCCGAGTCCACCGCTCCATCGACGGTACTAACAGAAGCAGTTGCTGCCTGACCACCACGCTTTTTCTTGCCATGGTCGATCAACCTGATCCTGACGGCCCGGACTAGCGATCTCTTAATGCTGGGGGCGGGCGGAGAATCGACCCGCGCAGTAGCAGTGCGCTTCAGCACCGATTTCACCATCGGCGTCCCGGGTGGTGTTGCAACCTGAGTCGGCTTGGGCTTCGCCATGCTAGTCTTCCGGAAATCAGAAACCGAAAGGGAGGGTTTGGCTTTATTTTCTTTGTCTTCTGGGTCTTCGTGGTCGTTGTTGTCTTCGTCGTCGTCCTCACCATCGTCTTCATCATCTTCGTCGTCTTCGTCATCGTAGTAGTCGTCGTCTTCGTTGTCGGCGTCTTCGTCAATTGACGGTGATGATGAAGCTGGCATCGACGACGTCGGTTTTTCGTCTTCGCCCTCCTTTTTCTCTTCGCCCTCCTTTTTGTCCTCACCTCGTCCCCGTCGTGACAGCCAGCTTATTTTTCTACGGTGACAAGACGGTTCGCGAAGCCGGAGCCTCTTTCTCGGTGGTTGGCCTGGTGGCGACGGCGGGTATGGGACTCCGTCCGGCGGCGTTATTAGTATCATCGGTGGCAACGACGAGGGCTCCGACGCTTCGCGAGTATCGTCGACGGCGGTGGTCGTCGTGGAGCCATGCTTCTGCTGCTCCTGGCATACCTCCTTTGTCTCGGGGGGCTGGCCGGCCTGGCTCGTCTCCAATAATATGGCTGCCGGGGCGGTGAGCGACTCCGGTTCGCCTTCCGCGTCTTTGTCGCCGTCTTCTGTGTCTGTCTCGCCTTCTTCGTCCCCCTCGACTCTGATCTCGTGGACTGGCGGCGAGCCCCGCTTATCCCTGTTGTTGTCCTCCTTCTCATCTTCCGAGTCTGAGAAGGTAGTGAGGTGGGAGCGGGGGAGCCCGTGAACGTCACCAGCCGCCACCGCCGCCCTCATCCGTCTCCGAGCCCTCCGATCCTTGACGAACTGCAACATGCCGAGACCCTCGAGTGTCTCTTCGTCCAACGCGTCCAACTCGTCCAAATAGTCATCATCGGGGTCGAATTCGTCGACGTAGGCAGGCTCGGCATTGCTAGGTGCTGTGTTGTTGTCGTCATCGTAGTTGAGCCTCGTTATCGTGGTCTTTCTTGTCTTTTTAATCTCCTCTTCGGCCATGCTCTCACCCGTCTGTATCTCCACATCACTGCCACCGCCGCTCATCGCCTCCTCAGACCAATTGTCGCCTTCATCATCGCCGCGGGCCTCTTTATTTGGTGAGGACGGCGGAGCATCGCGACGCCCAGCTGCTTCTGGCTCGCGGGCCATCTGGGCTCTTCCCCTCACCGGGGCTTCTTCCCTTTCACATTCATATAGCCCACCGGTGTCCACCCCAGGCGGCAGCAGCTCGGCGCTCTTGTTGATCGGGGTCTTCGCCACTGGCGGGCGTAGGATTTTCACAAGCCCCTGGTCGACCATCGCGCGCGTCGCGCACTCCGCCTGCGTCCAGACGATGTGTTTCAGGGGTGCCAGGTCCGGAGGCGTGACGGGTATATTTTTGGCGACTTTCCACGTGCAATTGACCACGTCGCGGAGCAGCTCTAATTCGTTCATGTATACATTTCCGATTTTCTCCACGTTGGGCATGCGCTTGAGCCGGTGCGGTGTGTCTTGAGGGTGCTGTGGCTTCCGCAGGCGCGTCTCGACCTAGAAGCCGCATTCTTCACAGATGAGGTTATGGGCATCGAGCCAGTCGACTGTTTTTTTATCAAGAAGGGGTAGACGAGAGGGGAAGGAGGGAAGTAAGGTGGGCACCTAGATGTCAGTGAATCATCACCTATGATAGATTCAACATAAGAGTTCAAATCACGGCAAAGGCCACGTTGGATGACTGGCGTGACAGAAGAGCAAAGTTCGAAGGGGGTTGAATGGCCTTGAAAGGCGTTGTGACTTACGTGGATCCAAGACAACGGGCCCGAAGTGCTCATCCTCATCCTCGTTGTCCGAGCCCTCCTCCTCCTCGTTGTCCGAGCCCTCCTCCTCCCGCGTTCTCGCCGGGGCCCTCGGCGGTGACGGGGTCCGAGGCTCTCTCATCCTAGGTGATGGTGCCCGAGGCCTCGCCTCTATGCCGTCCAGCTTCCTTCCACTGTTGCTCTCCTCAGGCTCCCTACCCGATGGCGACTTGCTTCTCTCACTCATCAGCTCCTTCCACGCCTTCTTCCACCCCGGGTCCATCGACACCCCCGCAACCAAGGCGGCAGCCCAGGTCGCTTCATCGACAAAGGTCGGGACCGCCCCGCTCACGTTCGGCATAGCCAAACGACTTCCCGCCGTAGATGAAGTCTCCTCTTCATCCTCCTGCCGCAGCTTCGTGGCAGGACGAAGCTTTTTCGGTAGCGGCGGCGGGACCGACTTTGGCTGTGGCTTGAACCATCCGGGGATCTTAGATGGGACCGACGCTGGCATCAATTCCAGCCCCGACTTCTTATTGTCCTTCTTCCTGCCTACCATTTGGGCCGGCTGTGGTGTCGGGCTCGGCTCCTAGGCTCGGTCTGGTACCACATTGCGTGGAGGCGGCGGAGGCGGCGGAGGCGGCATCCGGATGCCTTCGCGCTCCGCCTCGGTCATGCGGTTCCACGAGTCCGCATCTACACCCGCGGGTTTGTTGTCCTTCTTGTTCTTGCCGTCGTCATCAAGCGCCTTGCCGTCTGTCACACCAGCCGTGCTTTGCCGAGGAGAGAGGGTCGGAGCGTCCGGGGACTGCTGCGGATCTGGACTTAGGGAGTAGTACACGAAATCTCGGGGCAGCTCCGCTTCGGCTTCGAAGGTGGGGTCCAGACTCGGGGAGAAGTACTCGAAATCTCGAGGCACCTCTGCTTCATCTGACTCGGAAGAAGACGGCGGCGGCATCGTCTCGTCGTCGGCCTCCGTGGCAAGGGCGCTGGTGATATTATCTAGCTCGTGAGGGTGGATCTCAACGACGGGCAGCGGCTCAACGGTCGCGTCGCTTACGTACGTCATGTCGTATTCTCTTCCACGTATCGGGGTGTCGGGAATGTCGAAGTACTAGCTCAACGGCGTCCCAGACCCGACGTATCGGGGGAGGTCCCCCATTGTACAGGTCCGGGCGGTCTATCTGCAGACTGCAAAGGCGACTAGGCTACGATTTCGGTCGAACAGCTCTAGATAAAGCGCAGGAGATTCCGAGGCCGTAATCAGCGTCGGCGCGAGTGTCGAACGTCGCCACGTATCTAGTGGTCTTGCCAAGGCGAAAGCATGAGTGGAAACAACTAGAGCCCTTCTGTCAGCATTCTGAAAAGCAATGCAAAATAATTAACTGTTAAAAGATAAAGAGTGAGTGTGTTGGCTGCAAAGATCCAAGGGCCAATGATGCGGAATACCCAACAACATTGAAGTTGTGTAGATGCCGCCTGGTGCGCTGTTGGAGGAGCAGCGTAGAATCCACATCGTTTGAGTTTGAGCCTTCCTGCATGAAGATGAGGCAGCAGCAGCTCCTTCCTAGAGGCGGCAAGCTGCCTGGAAGATGACACCACGAGAGGCTGCCGCAACATGAGTCTTCAACTGCCGAGGAAAGAGAATAGGACGGCAGCCACGAGGCTATACCTTCCGTCCACCGTCTGTCCGCGAGTAGGAAAGCAGTACCTAAGCTGGAGAACTATTGGAACCATCTGTCGCCGAGGAAGCACGGAGGTGGGCAGGAGGTATGCGTTGATCAACCCGTGCTGCCCTACAGAAGATCCGACTCCTTACTTCGTTTGTGGTAGCATCGGCCCTTGGCAAAGAGTTTGAAATCTACGCCAACGACGTTAGTTCCCGGGGTAGTAATTTGAAGAATCAGAATGGGTGCAAGACTCATCAAGCCTAGGGAAACAGCAGAACAAGCGAACCAAAGATTTCGCGCGCATCCTATGCCAGTATTGGAGCAATTAGAAGCAATTAGGAGGCGGCAGCGCAAGACGCCGGAGAGTCTTTACATTTACAAGTTCCAAGTTCCAACTAAGTCGATTAACTAGCATTTTGAATTCCGGACAATCAATTAGTTCATGATTTTCAATGTTGTTCAAGGCGAGACGAGTGGCGTCTTACTATCATTTCAATGGATTTATCTAGGACTATGCAAGAGATTAGTACTGCAGTGTATGCTAATCACAAAGTCTCCAGGTCCAAGGGACCGTTCTCCGTGACAGTCTCCCGGATCCTGCCGAGCGAGCCCTTTCCACTGTTGATGAACTTCCCAACCCCTTTATGGGCCACCATGCCGCCCCCATCACGATTCCGAACCACGCTACCCCTGAGAATGGTATATCTTGGGCAGTTTTTCACCGTTTTCCCCTCGCGAGGGGCGTAATCCACACCGTTGTGCAGGATCTCATTCGTGATCGTGATCTCTCTACTACCATGTCCCTCAGCATAACAGATCATCAGGTCCGCATCCGACATACCCGGAATCATAGCGCCCTTCTTTCGGGTAGAGCCCGTACAGCTTCGCCGCGTTCGTCGATGAGACCTCGACGGACTTGGTCAGCGCGGAGCCTCCCCGCCGAGAACGCCAGCGGCAGCCTCGTCTCCATCGCCGGGATCCCGCTGAGCAAGTACCGGAACCTGCTCAGCGGGAACTCGTCCGTCACGCAACAATTCTTGCCCACCATCTTGTTATCGAACCTGAACGGGAAGTGGTCGGAGCTCAGGACCGTGAAGGTGCCGTTCGCGATCGCCATCCAGATCAGCGCCTGGTCGGCCGCATCTAGCCCCCTTGAAACCTGGCAGGTCGGGGTCGTCCCGCGTCCGGACGAGGTAATGGGGACGTGTCTCAGCAAGGATGGGCCTGCCCCCGCTCTGTGCGAAGTAGATCCGCTCCGCGGCCGACGGGTTGCTGACGTGGACGAGCGGGATCGGCGTGTTGGCGATGAGGCTCGAGAGCGCGATGGCGCGGTTGGCCGCCTCGACCTCGAGCACGGGGGGCCGAGAGTTCGTGTGGTATCTGGGCGTGCACTTCCCCTGGGACTCGATCTGATGCGTCAGCCAGTTCAGCACCTCGCCGTTCTCGGCGTGCACCATGGTCAGGATCTTGTCCTCGCGGGCCGTGAGGAGGACGCTGGGTATCTGGTCGTCCTGGACCAAAAGGGCTGTGTAGATAATGTAGATCTTGACTGAGGAGATGCCCTCCTCTTCTTTGCGGACCTTCAAGTCGCCCAGCGCTTCGGGGGTCGGGTCCGACATGGGCATGTGGAAGCCATAGTCGGTATAGGAGTTCCCGGTCGCCAGCTTGTGGATGGTCTCGACGGCGTGGAGGAGGGAGTTTGCTGGACGCCCACCACTCTCTGAGCCACGGAATCTGTGTCCGTGGCCGCGAGAAGCTTCTGCTTAGGGGGTGAGCGCCTTACTATTTGGCAGTGAGTGTAAAAGCAATACTCATTCCGGATCACTTCAGTTTCCTTCAAGGCTTCAAGGTTGTTGTGCTGACACATCCGCACTGCCATCTCCAACAACAGAGAACTTGCGTAAAACTTTGGGAACTCTCACACTCCATCCTAGGAATAGACGAGTACAAAGAGGCCCAGCGGCTTTAGGGGTTTCTGGCCTTGGCGGAGGGGGCATGCTAAAAGATCGCGGCAAGTCGAGCTTCTGACCCCCCTACTGTCCCCATCATATGTACCTACCTAGGTACCTATGTAGGAAATTGGGTATGACATGCACTGAAAGTACTCGTAACTAACGTCATGCTCCTCTTATCGCCGAACCACAGATTTCCGGGCTCAAGACGCCAGTTCACCAAACGCTGGGCCACAGCGAGGTGCTCCGGAAGCCGCTGTTGCCCGTGTCTACGGAGCAAGATATCGAGTTAGTTTCGGGGCAAGCGCTCCGAACTGTGCTAGACGAGCAACAAAAGTTGGTGATGGCTTGGGGGAGCGAAGGGGCTGTACTTCACTCCACTGTGGAATGTACTAGGAGTACTTGGTACTGATACTTACTACTTCACTACTTTGACGTGAATGAGAAACCAAAGGTAATTCTGTCCTCCATCGGGCAGGACACGTGACGGGCCATAGGCCTTATCTGCCAGTTCCGACCGGTAGCTTCCAACAAATCTTGAAAGGGCAATGGTTGAGTTGGTTAATAACAAGCTGATCCGGGAAGAGGTGATTCGGGTTGTTCGGAGGTTGCTGATTTGAGCTACCATTGTTTTTTAATTTATTTTTTACTTTTACCTTTCCTGCTCCTGCTTCATCTTTATCAGATTGCAGATTTTTCATGTTCTCTTCCAATTTTTCCCCTTAGGTTGCAATGCTGGCTTTTTGAGTCTGCGGGCTCATGCTTCTCGATTGTGTTGACCGACCGACGGACCATGGTGAATGAGGACGCAACGCTGCAATATTTCACTGAGGCATCACAAATGGGGTCTCCCGATGTTGATAGATAGCCCCAAGGTTGACGACAGAACGGCGAGGCCGTTCAGCGTTGATGTCTCCCGTCCTCTGTAAACCGAGCTACCTAGTACCCCTAACCGGAAAAAGGAAGCGTGTTGGTTGGGCTTCAAGGGAGAAAAAGCAAACAGGCGCGGGGTAAACCAATCTGTTGATTCTGATGATGTACAGGGAAGAGTAAAGCTAGTCTACGCGTGAGTCGGAGGAATCGCTTTTGTAAGCGATTCCAAGGGGCCCACGTGACCTAAGGTCTGTCGAGGGGGCTGCCTTGGTGACTGAGGCAACTCGTCCACGTGGGTGCACAGAAGTGCACCCAACCGTGGTTCAACAAAGCGGCTTTATTCCACGACCGCGGACTGGGCCCCTAAAGACGATGCTGGCCATAGACCAAACACCAAACGGTGCTAATTTTGGTCCGTTGGTACTGGAAACTTGACCTACAGGTATATGCGAACATTACGTCCCTCTCCACTTAGCTACCTATGAAGATGGACATAATCACGAGGAAACTGGGGCCTTATCACCGTAGAATTTTCATGTTTGTAAGCTACCTAGCTAGGCACGTCAGAGTGTGTCGGTTAACGAATTTTCTGCTTGTTCAAAGCCTTCCTATCCTTCCAAGTCGCCTTGCTCTGGACTGTCTAGCGTTAGTTGTCTAGATCACCTCAAGCTATTGGTCTGGCCTGGTCTTACATCTCGGCATCTTGGCCCGGCCGGAGAGATGCGAGGGCAGCATTGAAGGCTCCGATTACCTCGTCGTACAGCTCGTCCGCCGCTGCCTGTGTCTGTGCCGGTGAAGATTTCCCCGTCTCGGAGGGGAAACAGTATGTCTCGCAAGTTCCGGGCCAGTGGCTTCAGGTCATGAAATGAAGGCGAAAATTCGGAAAGAATGTCGCGAAAGCCCGGCGCTGTCATGCAGCTCGACTTCCGCTCAGCCAGGTCGTCCCAATCGCCGGGAAATCAGCTCTGGAGGCGGCTCGTCTCCGGCAGACCCTTGGTGTCGCAGCTGATGGCGATGAGCAGGAAGACGTACAGGAACGACTCCAGATCGTGGCGGTAGGTATGCGGGTGTGCTTCTAACACGCCGATTGCCATGAAAGGTTTGGTCCCCGTCACTGCCACCCTTGTCTAGGCCGCGATCTCCTCGACTTCTGCCGCGGCATCTAAGTCGATCAGTATGCCCTTAGGATCGTTCGCTGTCTTTCGCTCGGCGATGACGATGTTGTTTGTCGAGATGTCTTGATGGAGTAGATGTCCCACTTGGTACAGGGAGCGATGCGCCTTGTCGGAGTCCCGGAGTGTCTCGAGAAATTCAGCTTTGTCTTCAAAGTCGGTGAGGGGTCGACCGCACGGGTGCGTGGCAATGCATGTGAGCGCATTGCCATCGGGTGCTGCTGGCGCCGTCTGGCCTCCTTTTCCGGCCACCTGAGGTGGCATCTTCTCGTCATAATCCAGAATCCCACGGCCTTCATGCGACCGGGAAGGGCCGTCGTCAGTATGGTTGACTTGAAAGTATCCTAGCAGACTAGGGTGTACTACGCCCAACTCAGGCAAGAATCTGTCTCATTATCCCTTCTCTCCGCTTTGAGCCGCAGCCGGAGCGGTGCGTCGAAATGAATCCCTGGTGTAGATTTTCCATCGTGTCAATGTCTTGCTGATGAAGCATCTTGGCCACGCCCCAGACGTTTCTATCCTTGACCAGCTCCAAGAGTCTTTCTTCGCGGTTTTCCCAAGCCGGTCGCCAAACGAATTTGATGACGGCTTCCCACGGAGACGAGGGGGATTGCCTGGCGCGATAACACACCACTCCGCTTCCCAGCACCTAACCGGACGTGTAAGTGGCTCTGGATCGAGATACCATCGGCTCTATCCGTTGTCCCTGCCAAGAGAGACGCGGGGACCTTCATGGTCCTCTTTGATGAGAGGGTTAATGCCAAGCTCCTTCTCGCTCATCAGGGTATAACCTGCCAGAACCGTGGCCAGACGCCTTGGGTCTTCGCGCAGATCAAAGGGCTCGCTGCTGTACAACCGATCGCGATTAAACATCCAAAGCTCCAAAAACGGCCCGTATATGAAAAGGCCATGGAGGAAGGGGCGGGTGGGTTGTCGAAGGAGCTTCTCCTGGGCACGAGTGAATAGTTGTAGGAAGGCCTCCTGGTAATCTATCGAGGCGCCCTGGCAGATACCTGCTACGATGTACGGGTCATAATGGCGTTTCGTGGGCTGTCCTGGTACGTGCCTGTCCCACTTATTTCGGACACAGTACGGAGTGCAGAAAACTTTCATATGCATGTGTATCCTGCTTCTTCCACCTCTGGCCTAGCCCTCCATGCATCTGCTAACGTGGCATGCTAAGAAACATGCCAATCACTACGGAAGTGCGGTAGCACAAAAAGGTGAGGCCAGCAAACCGGGCGAAAGTGCAGATTCGGGCAATTGCCTTTGCGAACTTGCTGTGACCATGTGTTTGGTAAAACCTTTCCTTGTCTTTTGCTGCTTACCTACTTAAGTTGCATGATATTCCCGGTGTCTCGAGAACTACTAGCAGACGATGCTTCCATGGCCCTGCTGCTGTCTGCTTCCCTCATCGCACACTAGCACATAAGCATTCTGCACTGACGTATACACTTACAGCCCCACAACCATGGCTTCTCTCATTGATACATTCATCTCTCCAGTTGTTTACAACAGCCTTCCGCACATCACAGACATGCTCAATGTCCCCGATGAGCACGCAGTCGAATTGGCCAGTCTCCGTGCCCTCCTTGCCAAACACCACGTCCCTACCGGGGTGTCCGTCCGCTTGATCCACAAGCACTTTGACGCCGAAGACGGCGAGGTCTTCGCCTTTAAGCACCGAGCAGTCAACAACTTCGGAAAGCTCCTCGTCATGCGTCCCACGCTTCCTGATACTGGTCCCCAGCTACGTGGTGTCAAATTTTTCGTCAATGCAGACGGCTTGCTGTAGGTATACCGAGTCGGAGGTCCCGGACCTCTCCAAGCACGCGGCCTTCCTCGCCGACTTCTCCGCTTTCATCCTGGCTCACAAGCTCCAACGCAAGTTCGGGCTGAAGCTGCCGTCGGATTGGACCATCGACACATAGACCTATTTCGAATTCCCCTGCGATCGCAGCACCATGGTCATACCCCACGACTTGCCGATGCCGCGGGACAGCGGCCCGGAGACAAGCGTAGTCACGGAATGGGGCTCTCAGGGCCACGAGCAAGCGTCAAACGAGCCACAGGCTCGTCCGTGGTGTGTATCGCACAGCCGATCATGCAAGCAGCACTTCAAAAGCCACTGCAAAAGCCACTGCAGTAGCCACAAGACGAAGACTGTATTGTCAGAGTGGTACTTGGGGGGCGAGAAGGTGGAACCCGGAACGCTGCTTCACTCCCTGGTTACTGCTGTCATTGAGGTTTGGTAGGCTTATGACTTATCAAGTGGGTAGGACACTTGACCATAAGGAGAACACAGGCGCTTACATAGGAGAGACTACAATTATTCAATAGGGTTTTTGTTGTGTGACTGCACTCGCCTGGCAGGAGACAGGGACCGGTTTCACCATCAAGCACGACTCTCGTCCGGTAAGAGATCAGTCTGACCCACGGAGCGGACGAGTCGTGCGAAGAAGAAAGCCGGTAACTAGTAATGTCAAACGAGGCATGCACTTGATCTCAGAAGTTTGTTGTATTGATCTCTGTCTCTTCCGTTTTTCTCTTCCTGACCGCTGGTTTTTCCTGTTCTGTGGTCATTTTCTAGCCCCTTGACTAGCCCCTTAGTCTCCTGATGCCAAGTGCCGCTCAGGCTGATCTCTCTGTCCTTATTCTGAGCTCACCCTGTGCTCAATGCTGCTTAGGTTAAAGCAGCCAGAACTCAGGCCCTGCGCTCAATGGGGAAATAGCTGTCGCGGGTGACTATGTAGGTAGGTAGGTAGGCTTGATCCCTCCCTCGATATACGCGCCGTGTCATCGACCGCGCCGTCCACATCTACCGTACCCATGCGGGAGGCGGCTATCGACATCGGCCAGCGCCACTTATTCTAAACCAATGTGAACGGCGAGCGCTTCAACCTCGTGACCCTGCACCACATGAACAAGCAAGCAGTAGGTTCCCAGAATGCGGGGAGGAGCATTCATCAGACGCGACCGCACTGTGGTTGTTGTGAAAAGCTGTTCGATGGGCTGGGGTTGTTTGCATGCTGGCATAGGCCTAATATGCGAGACTCACTGGTCCGAATTGATGTGTGTCATGGCTAATCAATGCTCCGCACGGGGCGGTAGAAGTTCAGGAGCCGGGCGGGGTACCGAGCTCGGCATCTCAACTCCGAGAATCGATCCGAGCAACCCTAACTGAACCTCCGCGCTTCCAACTCACAGAGCCTCATCCCATCCCACAGAGATTGCCCAGGAATTGTCCAGGAATTGCAAAGCAGAGTCATAATGTCACCAATCAAAGTCGCCGTCCTTGATGACTACCAGGGAGTCTCAGAGCCTCATTTCAAAGCTCTCGACCCATTGGACTTTGAAGTCACGACGTTCCGAGACGCCCTACTGCCCTACAATCACCCAGACACGTCCACCAACGTCAAGGATGAGTTGGTGAAGCGCCTGGAGCCCTTCACGATCATAAGTACGTCTATTCTCCGAATTATTATGGTTCTAATCCCTCTGGCTCACAACAAGCACCTCTAGGCACAATGCGTGAACGGACTCCCTTTCCAGAAGCGTTGATCGTGCGCCTGCCAAACCTCAAGCTCCTTTTGACCACAGGTGTGCGCAACGCTTCCATCGATCTGGCCGCCTGTGCGGCTCAGGGTATCCCCGTGGCGGGTGCCAAAGACAAAAAGCCTCCGCGCTGCGACGGTGCGACCGCCGTCGGGACGGACTCGACGTCGCAGCATTGCGTAACGCTCATCCTTGCCCTCGCCCGGGGCATCGCCCCCGACAACGCCTCCGTCCGTTCCGGTGGCTGGCAGCGGGGCCTCGCGGTGGGGCTCTCTGGCAAGGTCTTCGGCACTGTGGGTCTCGGCCGGCTGGGTTCGGCGGTCGCACGCATCATGCGCGTTGCGTTCGGGATGCGGGTCGTGGCCTGGAGCAGCAACCTCACGCAGGACGCCGCCGACGCCGCCGCGGTCAAAGCCAGCCTGCCCGTCGAGGACCCCGCCACCGGCGTGAAAACATTTCTCGTCGTAAGTCGCGAAGAGCTCTTCGCGACCGCAGACGTCATCAGCGTGCACCTGGTGCTCTCGGACCGGTCGCGAGGGATTATCAACCGCGCGGACCTCGAGCGCATGAAGCCGACCGCTCTCTTTGTGAACACATCACGCGGGCCGCTAGTGGTGGAGAAGGATCTGCTCGATGTGCTGGGTCAAGGGAAGATCCACGGCGCTGCATTGGACGTGTTCGACATTGAGCCGCTGCCGGCCGACAGTTCGTGGCGGACGACGGCGTGGGGCGAGGATGGACGCAGTGAGGTGCTATTGACGCCTCATATGGGCTACGTTGAGAGGGAGACTTTGGATGGATGGTACGAGTACCAGGTGGAGAACATTATGCGGTGGCAGAAGCGCGAGGATCTGTTGCTGAAGTTGTAGAGGAAGCAGTGAATCACCCTCGTCGTTCAGTTGTCTGCGGGAATCATCAGACAGAATTTCTTTGTCCGTCAGTTCTTCTCCCGAGGCCACTCTATTTCTGGTCGCTTCTCCCCCGTCACTGCCCTGTAGACACAAAAATGGAAGGAAAGTGACTTGAGGGAAGAAAGAGGCGCTCGAAGACAAGCATCATGTGGTCGTGCCTGCCTTCTGGAATCGTCTATATAAAGAGCTGCCATTCCTTCCCCCACCAGCTGCCACTCGCGCCTTCCTAATTGTCCCGCTTCCAAATTTCATTTTCATTCATTTGCGTGTTAACAGCGACCCCGACGCGTTGTTTTGGTCTCTAGCGTCAAATCCGCTCGTCCGCCTCGAAGCGCTTCTTTTCCTCCTCAACCACCCACCTTCGTCCAGCTCGCCTCTTTTCATACGCACAAGCTGCCTGAAGGAACCAATTCCTCAATCCCGTAAACTTTTCTATCCTACCCAGCCCAATCCATTTGCGCCTTTCTTTTCACTTCTGGCGATACCTCGCCTCTCTCGTTGACCATGGAGGGCTCCGCCGCTCCAACCCCGGGAGCCGCCGATCCGGCGGCTCCAAACCCGCCTGCGGCCTCGTCGAAGGTCGCAGGCGCTGGGTCTGACTTACAGACTCTGATGAGCGAGATTGCCGCGACTCTCAATGGCGGCAATCCTGATTCCAACGAGAACTCCAATGCGAATTCTGATATTCCCGTGGCCATCGAGCCCACTTCTGAGCTCCCAGACATGCCCATCGCGGCGGTCGTCGGCAGCGAGGCTGCCATGCATGGAGACACACCGATGGATGTTGATGAGCATGCATCCGACGAGTCACTCGAGCCCGGCCACAGTATGTATCCCGATCACTACCGACCTTCTCGCCATTACTGCCTCATCTTCCGCGATGGAGCAATAGCTGTCGCGTTCAAATCTGACATAGAGTGCTCTGTAGTTCTCGAGCCGGCCAGAGAAGACCATTCGACGCCGGACCGCCAGCCGGCTCCCCATTGCGCTGAGTCTGCCCCAATGCAGTCGTCGCATGACGATCTCTCCGTGTCCGCCTCTCGAACCGTCGAGGGCGAGCACCGGGGACTTCGTCAGGGCCCTGTTCCTCCGAAGGATTCCAAGCAGGGCCGATTCCGAGAGCTGCTCGGGATCACCAACGACAAGAGGGAGCAGACTCCCGACACGAGTAATGGTCTCGGTGCCTCGCGGCCCGCGAGCCACCGACCCGTCGAGCCCGCTATCGTCCTGTCGAGGGGTGGTTCTGGTCTGCCCAGCCGGCCCTCTTTTGCGGAGCAGAGTCCGAGTATAAGCGGCAACCAGCCAGCCGCTTATAACCCCTTCCGTAGCCAGAACGGGGAGAGCTACGGTCGGCTCTCCCCGCCGCCCTCGCTCCAGAGCAGCTTTGGCGCCCCGTCTTTCTCGTCGGACCGGTTCATGACGAGCGCTAGCCATGTTCCGCTCATGAACCCCATGAGACAGCAAGCTGCCCTCGGTATCTTGCCAACCCTTCCCACCACACCGCTGCCTTCGGAAAGCCTGGGCGGACCGCAGCAGGGCGGTAGTAAGAATGGAGGCCCGCAGGCTGTCCAGGCGGCGTCGCAGCCTCCCAAGCCCGTGATCAGCTCGAATGCAGCCGCCCTGTTTGTCCCAGCGACAAAGACTCAGCAGCCAACTGCGTCGAAGCCAACTGTCCACTCAGCCGTCCAGGCTCAGCCAGCGAAGGCGGGCCAGAAAATCACTACGGCAATTGGCTTGGGCCCCGTCCATGAGCTCTCCCTGCAGTGCCAGGTTCGGCGGATCAACCCTACCTGGGAGCCCACCATGGATCGCAAGGGTTTTTATTGCAGTGTCACAATCGGCGACTCCCTGAATTTCCATATTGCCAAGCCGCGTGGCTCCTGCCAGGCTGCGAAGGAGGCGGTTGCCGCCCTCGCACTAGACCATGTGCGTGGGATGGCGATACCTGCGAACCCGGCCACGGCACCCTACAAACTGTTGCGCGAGCACTTCTCACAGGGCATTTCTGCCTCGCGATCCGGCCGTGTTGTGCCTGTGGCGGCAATGAAGCCCAAGGGGCCTCCGGCCACGGACGCTCGCCGCCCAGGGCAGGACAAGGCATCTTCCAACAACGCCCCAAAGACTACCTCTGCCTCGTCCAAGCTAAAGACTGAATTGGGGGCGAAGCCGACAAACCTCCGACCGGATACGAGGGACCACCTCATTCGCCAGATCGAGGATGCCATCGGCTACCACGTGCCCGAGCAGTACCGAACGAACGAGCTCACCTCGCAAGCCTTCCTGGCCGGCTTCTCCCTGGGCGCCCGCGCCTTCGAGCCCGAGCCTGCCCGTAACCGCCGCTCCACTACTGGCTCCGGCTCTGATCGTCGCGAGCGAGACCGTCGCGGCCGCGGCAAGGGTGATAGATCCGCCCAGAAGCCGTCTTACCGGGAGCGCTCCCCGCTCCCGGGTCCCAACGGCTCACGCGGCCGGGCTCGATCGCCGGACATCAAGAAGGAGCCGCGGTCCTCGGCGTCGCGTTCCGGGTCGGCCCATCGCTCCTCCCGTCACCACCACGGCCGGTCGCGGTCCCCGCCCCGGGACCGTCGCGACGATCAACGCGATGCTCGTCGCGATGAGTACCATCCCCGCGATGATCACCGTGACCACTATCGTGATGACCAACATGCTGCCTGCTACCAAGGCGATGTTTGGTACTGGGCCCCGACGTCGGAGCCATACTATCCGCATGGTCGGTGGTGAGAAGACGCCGCCCGTCATGCTGCGTAGAGGCATATTACGGATGTCCACGCCCGCGATCCTCCTGGTTGAGGGCTATCCTGTTACATCAGTCATTCTGCCCTAAGGATGGATCTTGACTCCTCCGCCACGCCCACTGTGGGCGTGGCCGGGGACTGGTCACAGCATGGCTCACGCCACGCGACTTCCCCTTGTCTTGCCTTGCGTTCTACGCACTTGTCTTCGGACGTCTTTTTGTCCTTTTTCCGGGTCTTTATCATTCGGCTTCACTCAGGGAGTTGCGTGCGACGGAATTATGCCAACAACAAGGGCTCTACATCTCCGTGGCCTTGAGACCATCAGTTCTTCTCTCTCCTCTTCGACACTACTAGTATGTAACCGCTTAATTGACCACCCCACTCTCCTCTTAAAGTTTTCTGATTCCTGTGCAGCTTCCCGCTTCCCAGGTTCGTCTTCCTCTTCTTGTGTTATGTATCATATCAGGGGCAACGAAAGCATCCCCCGGTCCTCCCGGAGTCTGTTGGAGAGAGATACTCCTCGCAATAGACTTCACCCTTCTTCTTATGCATGCGCAGGCTAGTTCAAGATGACATGTACAAAAGGCTCTAGGCCCTAGTCGAATTAGATGTAAGATAGACGCAAACAGGTCAGCAGATTCGTACCTCTCTCGACATGCCCTACTGCTAACCTACGTGCCTAGCTGCGTGTAACTCCGATCCCACGGACAGAAGTTATTTCGGGACAAAAGATGACGAGATATTCAATAGCGCAGGCTAGAGATGTGATAAATAATGAGGTCCTTTCAGCGCCCTACGCTGGCACATGAATGCAGGTGAATTGGTATAATGATCTGCCACACATCAAAGATCTTAGGAAAGCCACCGCATGCTACAGCAAAGATAACTGGTGACCTTAAGCCGCTAACAGCAGAAGAAGTTTTCAAGAGAGCCCTCATCACAGCAAATATCACCAAGACGCCGCACACCCCTCTACAGCAATATGATAAGCTCAAGACAACAAATCCTCCCTTGCCCATCTCGGCCCTTTCAAGCCACAAGATCATCGTCGACGTGAATCTACTCCTTCACCTCCCCCTCCTCCTCCTCCTCCTTCCACCTTACCTGCGTCTGCCTCGTCATATTGCCATCAACATCATCGTCATCACGTATGCGGCGGCCTAGGCTTAGGCGGCATCGGCTTGGGCTTCGGGTCGGGGCGGCCCTCGTCGCCGTCACCGCCTGGCCTGGCGGGGCGAGTTGGGTCTGGGGTGATAGCGGGGGTGTTGGTTTTCCTGGCGAATGCCATTGTAGTTAACTATGGGTTCGGCCGGGTGGCTCTGCCGCTGGTTGAGTTTTGAAATTATCTTCGAAGCTTTCATTCTCTCGTTGAGAAGTTGGGGAGGGAGGCGGTGTGGGTTCAGTTGCAGACGGGAAATGAGGATTTATATGATTACAGATACGTAGGGAAGTTATCCCCTTGGTGAAATCACTGATTCGATGTGACGATTGGTGTGGTGAGTGGGGTGTGTTTCCGGCATAAAAGGAGATGAAAGCATCCCCTTGACGGGCGTGATGTAAAAGACCCAAAAGTAGAGGGACGGTAGATCTCACATCGACTGGAGACCTCGCAACCGGCCTCGGGTATTGACGCATCTTGGACACTGAACGTTTTCTGCCTATCACAGTTCCCCTGCCCTGCCCCTGACTTCGGATCGAAAGCCGCGTGGCATCTTTCACCGTCCAAGAAGGAGTGCAGGAGACGACTGGAGTCCTCGCAAGCTTTCTCGTGGCCAGGCACCTACCCAGCCAGAACTGCAGCGTCTTTATGTTACGGTTGCAACTCAATGAGACGAGCCATGGCTTGCCACAGAGATGTCTACAAGCGTTGCTACAATGCTAGTGAGACACACGTTAAGTCTTCGCCGATTCTTACCCACCTGCGTATCTGCTCCTCTTCTCCGTAATATCAACTTACAAATTCGTGCACTGCCTGAAGACTTATTGGAAAAGAGAGAAGGGAACTATTTAAATGAGTTTATTGAAGAGCCTTGCCCTTCCTATTCTGTCTATCTACAGAGTGAATGGACGGTCTTTTATAGACCTCTAGAGTGGAGGGATGAATCACGTCGAAGGTC
>PYST01000024.1:3647-127612 GCA_003049485.1 Ophioceras dolichostomum
CTCGCTGACCAACCACAGAGTGCGATTACTTCCGAATAGGGGCATAGGGGCGGCATCAGCAGCACGGATTTCGACAGGGGTTCGGACGGCCTGGACCTGGGCAATCGACCACGAACTCCAAAAATCGACGAGCGGGAGGGAGGGAGAGCCAAAGGACGACCGACCAATCCAGCGTAGCGATTGCGATTCTGGGCCACGCTACAGGGCGAGAGGAAGAGAAATTCGAGAAATATTCCATGATCAGAAAATACTACAGTAGGTACCAACCAACCAAAGATCGAGGGGCCGGCCGCTTTGCTCGGTCGGCTGTCAACGGCATTCATAACGCTGATCTTTATTGTAGCATTGTGTGTGGTGTTTGTTGTTTTACATGCCCTGATAAAGCGCCGCCGAATAAAGCCGTGATCACATCGAATCACAACAGTCTAGAGATGAAAAGGATACATGGAGGCATCTTAGGGATGCGGAAGATTGCGACTACACATAGTAAGGTCAATTCGTACGGAGCGGATTTGGTGATCTCGGATATTTCTCAAACTATTAGGGGTAAGTAAGGAAGGGCCGCGACCGAAGACGGCTCGCTTGCCCCGTGTGGCTAGAAGAGGGTGGAAGGTAGATGTGGATGACTACTAGGTAGGTAGAGAGAGAAGAGAGGTTTGAGGAGAGAAGCGGATTCAACAAAAGAAAGGAGGCCGGAAAAGGCTCAAGTCCAAAGAAGTGGTATCTCTCCAATCCAACTTCCCAAAGAAACCTCGATCATTCTGATATCCATATCCCATTAGAGAACAAGATCCTCCATCTTTGATATATCGAAAACTGTAGCTGTATATAAGCGAGTGTCGAGAAGAGAAATCCACACATAATCTAGGTAGATGGATAGATAGGGGTAGGTATATATATAAATTTGATATTTCGAGGCGAGCCAAACAGCGAAAAGAGAACAGAGTGGATAGCGATCCCAGAGAAGAAAGAGGCAGCCCAAGGAAACCAAACCACACCGAATAACCACACGATACCGAACCGAGAAACATGGTAACCAAACCAAACTAGCTAAGGGGGTATTATTGGAATAGAGAAAGGAAAACCGCGCCCAAAAAAGAACTCCCTCCAGTTAAAACCTCATCCTCCGTCAGGTAGTAAATAGACAAAATAGAGCAAAAGACCGGTAGAGACAGACAAACAGACCGAACAATAAACCGTAGTAGGTAGAGACAGGCAATAATGAAGCAAAGAAGAAAGCCCATTATAATCCTCCTAATCCGTTTTCCATATCATCTCTGCCAGTCGGTTTCTTTTTTATATCCATTTTTTGTTTGCTTTCTTCACAAGTTCGAGCTCCCATACGACGAACCGCCAGGTCCAGCACCCGGTCCTCCTCCTCCGGTCGAGGAACCGGAGCCGCCTGCCTGATGGGGAAGCGTGAAACTGAGCTTGCGTTTCAGACTCCCGACTCCCAGCCCGCCGTCGTGGTGGTGCGACGAGTGGTGACCGCCGTAATCATCGTTTCGGTGGTGGTGCTGCAGCAGATCCGTCGACCCAGTGGAGGTGCCGCTTGAGGTTACCGGCCCTGTCCCGCTCGTAGCTGACACCGGCCCACCGGTGGTGGTGCTACTGGATGTGGGGCCGCTGATGCCGCTGCCAAACGAATCGCGCATCGGCGTGCGAGTCGCGCCCGCTGTAGACGACGAAGCAGCAGCCATGCTGGCCTGGAACGCCTGGCTGAAGTCGCCGGGCGGGGCGATGGGCGCGCTCATCTGCGGCATGGAGTAGTCGGACGCGCTCGCGGAGCGGAAGCCGCCGCCGCCGCCGCCGGGCGTGCGCGGAAGGTGGAAGTCGATCGGGGCTGTGAGCGGGGCGGACGGGAAGGAGGCCGTGTAGCTCGTCGAGGAGACGCTTAAGTGGTGATGGTGGTGCTGGTGCGACGCAGAGCGTGGACCGCCGCCGATGGCGCCGGGTATGCCGGGCGAGTGTGCGGTCGCGGAGGAGGTGGCGGAGAGCGATGGCTGGAGAGGCTGGGCAGGGCCGACAGCAGAGGAGCGGAACTGGGTCGCGCGGTGGTCGAGGTTGAGGTTCAGGGGCAGACCCGTCGCTGCGGAGGCGGCGCGGAGGCGGGGGTTGCGGTTGGCGCCGGGCTGGAGGCTGGTGGATTGGAAGGAGGAGTAATTCATGTGCGTGGGGGATTGGACTGTTGATCCTACAAAAAATGGTGTTGATTAGTAGGGTTCGGTATTAGGAAGACAGGTTGTAAGCGGGTTTGGTATGGGAATAGGGAAAAGAGAAAGACTTACCAGAGTAGGTGCTCGGCTCATAGCCGCCAAGCGTGGTGGCAGTAGAATTGATGCTGTCGGCTGACTGGTACAAGGACTGCTGGCGGCTACCAAGCTGGGGACTCGGGGTCCCTGCGGCGCCGTGGCCCTGGTGGTAGGTGTGGTAGTCGATCGAGTCCTTGTTCCAAGACATGCTGGACCGCAGCGGGCTCTGGAGGTTGTCCGACCTCGACCGCGACATGGTCTCCCTCAGCTGCAGAGGCTGCAGGGTGCGCACCTGCCCCTGCCTGCCGTGCATCTGCATGCCCGTGTCGAGGCTGTTCTGCCGGGCGAACGGGTTCGACGTGCGCGGGCCGCCAAGGGGCGAGCTCAGGTGGCTGTAGGAGGAGCCGTATCGGTGGTCGCTCGACGCCGGGGACAAGGGCGAGAGGATGTCGGGCGTGTTCAGGTTGGCGGACGGGTTGAAGCCGATGCCGCCGAAGGCCGGGCTCAGGCCGGTGGGCGAGAGGTGGTCGTCGCCGTCTGGCCGCCGGACGTCCACCATGAGGGGGCGCATCATGTGCTCCGCGTAGGACGAGCTCGAGAAGTCCACGGGGGAGCTTATCGGTGTGCCAAGACCGTGCACAGCGCCGTATGGCGAGTGCAGCGCCTGGACATTGTCAAAGTCGTCCGGCACCGCCCGCATCTTGATCATGCGATCGCGGTCGTCCGCTGTGAGACGCTTGATCTTGGCTCGCCTGCATTAAATCGAAGCAAAAAATGCGTGGGTCAGCATTTGGATCCCGTTAAAAGCAACAATGCGTGAGGGGAGAGAAGAACAGAATGACATACCGGTTCTGGAACCACACCTGGACCTGCCTTGGGCTCAGGCCTGGGATCTCCCTCGAAAGGCGCTCTCTGTGGGCAGCATCCGGGTGTGGCTGCTTGGCAAATTCGCTCATGAGAAACCGGGTTTGCTGATGTGTGAGCCTGTACAGAAGGAGAAAGAGGAGAAATCGTCAGTTGAGAGTTTACAAAATGAGTGTTTCCTTGGGTATCGCCGTACCTGAACCGCTTCATTTTCCTCCGCTGGGCCGTCCTCTCGGCTGCAGTCTGTGGTTGAGAGCCGTCTCCTCCCGGTGCGCCCTCGTCACCCTCCAGCATGTCCTCATCTTCCAGTCCGTCATCCTCCTCCTCCTTGGGCACCACCACCTGATCCTCATTGTTGCCTGTATGGCCGGGCGCAATATCCTGACCCTGCCCTCCCGAGGACACGGAGCTGAGCTGATTTGACCCCATGGACATGCCGGGAGCATCTGTGGACACCAGCGACTCCTCGTGGACGGAGTCTGCGGCCGGCTTGTGGGAGTAGACGTTCTCGCTAGGAGGCTGCTGCTGCTGCTGTTCAGGGATGGGAGAAGGTGGCTTCTGCTGTCGCAGACCGAGCACGTCGATGCTACGTCGGTGGCTCAGCGGCAATGGCAACGGAGAAGACAGGCTGTTGGTGCCGGGTTCCTGCTTGGTGTTGCTGCTGTCGATCTCCAAGCTCGAGGGCTCGGTGCCGCCTACGGGGCGGGGCTGCGCCGGCGCCGGCGCGCTGCTGTTGGAGCTCGATCCATGATCGTAGGACGGGCCAAAGATGTTGTCTCCGGGAGCTAGAAACGAAGGGAACTGCCCCGGCCAGTCTGCCTGCGTCGACAACGGCGGATCGTAGTTGGTCGACATGCGTGGTGGACTGCTGGGCTTGGGGAAGGTCCAGTGGTTCTGCTCGGTGTCGCTATGCCTGGTAACAAGCATTTGGAAATACTCGCTGTGGCGTGATGGTCGTCTAGAGGTGGAGTGTAGTAGAGATCGTAGAGATCCGTCTTCTTCGGACTGGACAAGAAAGAGTAGCCAGACTTGTGTGGATGGCTCCTCCGAGTTGGTCCAGCGGGAACCGTCGACTGGTAGGTAGTGCCGGGTGGCGGAAACAAGAGTGAATGCAAAAAAAAGAGTGTCGATTTTTTTGTTCTGATGAATGAGCGAGTGAGACCCAGACAGGTCTGTCTGGAGTCTAGAGCCGCGAGAAAGATGCAATACCAGGAGAGACCGAGGGCCAGGAGCGCATCACCCCAAATCTACACGAGGCGGTTTGTTTTTGGAATCTGGACCTGGCGCCGCACAACTGAATGTGAAGAATTTGAGTCTGCCCGGGTGTGGTTCAAGGCGATCTCTGCTGCCAGTAGATCTGATCTCCTGCAGCTGATGAGAACAGGTAAACTCAACCACAGAGAGGAGGGTGGCTGCGGCGAGTGTGGGCAGAGAAAGTCGATCAGATATCTTCCGGCCGGGTGATGTTCGGAGCGTTCGAGGTTTCTCCAGGCTCTGGTAAGCGCTGATCAAACAACCAACGAGTACCGAATCTTGCGCGAGTGAAAACCAGCAACAGGGCCAACAACCGAGGAAGTAGGGCGACGAGCACTGCGGGAAGTGAGAAGACCTTCTCTCCCCGGCTTGAGGACTTGTCGCGGCGGCAAAAGCGTTTGGGCTGGTCGTTGGTCAGGAGACCGGCCAGGAAGGCAAAATGGTGATCAGACGAAGCAGGTCGGTGTGTGCCAGAGTGAGCTGTCGAGCAAGCGCGGTTCAGGTATTAGCCACTGATCAGCTAGGCACGCGGAAACCAAAGGCCTTGCTGTTTGAGGAGAGGTGACCGGCTGGCAGGAGGGAGAAAGAAAGAATAGGTAGGTATGTGTATATATGAATGGGATGTGAGTATGTGTGCGAGCAGCTGTATGTATGTCGCCTCAGTCAAGTCTCCGACGATCTAAGATCCAGGGTTCCAAGATCTGAGGGAAGAGTGGCGAGGTAAGGAGTTAAAAGATAGATGGAAGAAGGGAGGGTGGGAGAAGGGGTGTAGGAATGCTAGAAACGAGCGAAGGGAGAAGTGTCGTGGATTTGAAAAGGGTCGAGGAGGCCAGTATGATATACAAAGTATGGGGAAGTAGAGGAGGTATGGGAGCAGATTCGAGGGTGTCAAATGATGGTTGCTCTGGTGGGGTTGATCGGCCTCGATACGTATGTAGTATGCTGGTGGTGGTGGTGGTGCTTGCTCCCTGCTACGCCCTGAACTACCAGACCCCGTTATGTGCGAGGGAGGGTACCTACTACTGTAGTAAGTGTGGACTATGGAGCTCTCAAGGATTACCCCGTAGTCGAGGGAACTTTAGGGAACCCTGTCCCTTAGCAGAGCTGAGGTGGGATTAATACCGATGCGTCGAGGATGTACCGCGCGTCGCCAAGTTCCAGTCCGCACGGAGAAATGACGGGGAACAGGATCCGAATCCAGAACCTGAGCGGCGGGCAGGTGGGCGGGCGCGTGGTGGACTGGTGGTGGTGACTTCTCTCCCTGCCTGCGCTCACTGTGGACTACCTCGCGCTGTCTCGTGCTCTAGATGGGGGTCTAGTGTGGAGTGGAGGGATAGGGTCAGGCAGTGAGCAGGCAGGCTAGCAGCTCCCTAGGGCTTGCTTCCCGAACACTTCCTTGGATGGGCTGCGCGAGATATTACTCAGTGTGGGAGTGGTGGTGAGGGAAAGGAAAGTTAAGGAGGAGGAGGAGGAGGAGGAGGTGGTGGTGGAGGAGATGGACCAGCGGTACTGGTTGGTGGTGGTGGTGGTGGTGAGAGAAACGCCTCTGGGTGGTGGTGAGTAGGGCCTGCACGGCCGATATGTATGCATGTACTGTAGTATGTATGTAGGCAGGAAGCTAGGTAGGTACCTTAGATACGTAGAAGGTGTGTGTGCTTCTGTGTGTGGTGGTGTGTGCGTGTGTGTGTCCTGCAACTGCTGCAAAAGGCAAGGCGAGGCCCTTTTGGTGATGCAACGGGGGGTGCAGGGAGGGAGAGTGTACCTGGTACCGGAACATCGAGCTGTGCCTATGTGAAATGCACGCGGCAACGCAGAAAGCGTTCGAGCAGGGCTAGTCGAATCAAAAAAGCCGCACGGGTTGCGGGAGCGAGCCAAACGAGCGATGATCCGATGGAGGAGGAGAGTGAGAGCAGAGAACAGAGAGGGAAGAAAGGGCTCCAGGCCAGGCTGGGCAAGGTCGAATGTAGTAGGAGAGTGTAGAGTAGAGTGCAGAATGGGTCCACCGAGCGGCCGGGACGAGGTAGTCAGGTAGCCTGTACTTGGGATAATAATATCAAATCTTCCCCAGCATCGAGCATGGAGAGCTGCTGAGCCACTGAGACATGACAAACGCGCTGCTGCACTGTGCAACTAAGTATATCAAGCAAACCTGGGCCATAGAACTCTCGGCTGAATGGGTAATGCCGTGTGTGGGAGCGAGAGCGTGCGCATGTGTGTGTGTGCCTTAGCTTCTTGACAGGATGCCACCTCGACCAGGCGAGCAGCTGCCGTCATCAAGCCCGCAGAAGTGACGGCAGGAGCACCAGCGGCACCAGTGACAAGCAGGGAGCTAAGCTACACCAAAAAGTTGGAAGAAGCACAAAGGTGGTAGAGAGTAAGTGAGGTACGGCTATGAGGCAGGTGGGTGTATATCAGCCAGGAGGAGGTTTATGGCACGAAACAGCAAGGCTTTAAAAAGACGGACCAAAGCCGCCAATAGTTGAAGAGAACGAGAGAAAAAAAAAGTCGGAGCCGAGAGGGAGAGAGAAGGCAGATAATGCGCCGCAGTCGCCGCCGCCGTGGGGTTTGATGTAGTGTCGATGCGAGGGAGCAGCCAGCCGCCAGCAAGACACTTCCTTGGGCTCGGAGAGGAAGGATAGAGACAGGAGAGGGAACGAGAGAGGACAAGAATCAAAAGTTTAGTGACGAGCGAGTGAGGGAGTGCCGTTGCGAGTGCCGCAGCCCTAGCGGTTCAAGTCCCCGTTTGTGGAAGGGGCATGCATGGCCCTGGGTGAGATGAGCCCAGAGTCGACGGTGGTGTTGGTGGTGGTTCTGCTGCAGCTCATCAGCGGCGGGACACGCTCGTACTAGCTCGTGCATGTATCGAAGTACTCCTCGCTCCTCACTCCTCACTTCCCACTCCTCGTCTCGCGAGTGCGGTGCAGTGGGCTACAGAATACCTCACTTTCCTTCGTATCTCGTGGGCAGAAGCGGAGAGAGAAGGTGGGCAATGGGCAACCGGGCGGCGGCGCATCGCAAGAGCGGGTCGACCCCGGCGGCCCCAGGACAAGGTACCCACGTACCGACCCAGTCTATGCATGGGGGCCTCGATTACCACCAATGAAACCAGAGCAAGCATCCGACGTCCAAGTGGTCGAGACAAGGTCGCTCGACGGCGGCCCGGGGATGGATCATGGGTGGAAAATGGGCTTGGGCTCGCGCAAAAGAGCAAGAGCCCAGGTCCAGGTGGGATGGATGTGAAAAGATGGGGCCAGGAACGTCCACAGGAAGTCGATCTCTGGATGGGTGGATGGCAGTTGGCTGGTGTAGGGGGTGTGGTTCTGTGGTTCTGTGGTTCTGCGGTTCTGCGGTTCTGTCTGTTCGCAGTGATCTGCTTCTTGTGGTTCCCTTGGTTCCTGTGGTTCAACACGCTCTTCTTCTCCCCCCGCCGCCGCCACCTCCACCATCTCTACCACCCCCCTCCCTGAACAAGAGGACCACGGGCATGATCAAGTATTTTCACTGTGTATTTGTTCGTACGCTGTCCTGGTAGTAGTACTAGTAGTACTTCAGTAGAATTAGCAGAACCTCTCAACTCTGAGAGTGAGAGAGAAGAAGGAAGGGAAGAAGCAGTCAAAAGACCGTCGGACGGATTTCTCCATAGGATTTCCCTGCTTCCGGGTGTGAGGCGCTGTACGGCATTCCCATCTGCGGGCTCGTCCGTTTGTGGACTGGCGCTGGGCTGAAGTACAACGACGACCACTGAGATGCAGCAGCGCTGCCGTGACTCCAACCAGCGGATGAAGGCATGACCGTTGCAGTAGCAGCAGCAGCAGCAGCAAGCATCAGAATGACAAAAAGGAAACGAAGGGGACCAAAGGGTGGTGGCATAGTGCAGGTAGTCGTAGGTTGGGATGCCCCCTTCCCCTCCCCCCTCCTTACTGCCCGCCAATAGAAGCGAGGAATCGGTCAAGATCTCTCTGTCTTTTTTCTTCGGGCTTTCTTTCTGTCGTTACCTGTTCGTGCTTCGGTGGTTGTGGAAAGGACAGGTCTGTCTGGCTGCGCGAAATGATGGAGGGGGCGCGCAGGCGGGACAGGGAAAAACGACAGGGGAGGGGGGGAGTGGCAGCGGAGTATTTGAGAAGGGGGGGAGGGGGTGAGGACATCGGCAGCCTGCTTGGTGTGGGATTGACGCTGGCTGACCGAATAGTGTGGTAGTGGGAGAGGGAGAGGAGGAGGAGTTGTACAGATGTACTGTACAACAGAAGCATAGGAAAAAGGGATGAACGAATAAAAAGCGCATAAAAAAAGCCTCACTCGCTGTACGTACTACGGTGTTTTGGCAGTCAGTCGCCTCTGGCAGGTCTGCGACTGCAGCGTAAAGCCAAGCAGAATGGGCGGTTTCGCCCTGTCCCCAGAGCGGGTAAGTGTGGAAGGCGAAGGGAAGGGGGAAAGAAGACGCCTGTGGACGTGCACGATATCGCAGCTCGTGGACGACAGGGTTGGCATGTCGTTGGGTGTGCAGCCAGTGACAGTGAGGGTGGGGAGAAGAAAAAACCAAGCCAGCCAGCCCAGCCAACGAGTGAGCCAGCAGGGAATTTGAGATGCTTTTGCTGCCGGAGCCACACACCCAAGACAAGGCACAGAAGAAAGAAGGGAGGACTCGGGGAGGGGAGCTGTCAGCGCCGCCGTCCGTGAGGGGTGGGCAAGAAAGACGGGGCGGGCAAGACGAAGATCATTGACGATGAACGACGATGGGCAGATCTGACTTTTTTCTCTCTGCCCCTGCCGATGAGATGGGCTGGTCGAACCGACTGTCGAGCGAACGAGGCGAGGCGGCGCCACAGCCCTTCGAAACCGTGTATTCCTCCCCGTCCAGAATTTCGATATGTCGTTTTCCCCTTCAATGTCTGGTTTGGTTTCGTTTTGGCTCTTCTCGAAGGTCGATAGTCCGTCCCATCTGGTGACAGATGATGTGTGCACAGCGGTAATTCTGCGGCGCACAAAAAGAGCTGAGGTAGAAGCAAAAAAGAAAGGGCCGACCCAGTCTGCACCTGCTTTCGTGGCGTCCGCGACCGAAATGTCTCTGGGCGAGACATGCAGATCGCCAGCAAGAAGCCGCGCGCCACTTGTCTCGTCTCTCCCGTTTCTTGCGCGTTGCTTTCACATTTCAATTGTTTTTGGCTCGTGGTTTTCATCTGTTCGTTTTTTGTCTCGAACTCCTTTTTTTTTCAACCCCAAAACTGCTTCCAAGGCGAGCTGGTTGAGGTATTGATGGCCTGACAAGGGGAGAGGGGTGGTGGGCGCTAGCAAGCCACTTTTTAACGGGACTGGCCTCTGGAGACCCTTCCCCTCTCACCCCTTGTCGCTGACGTCCCTCGACTTTGGCCTCGCACCTCGCTTGCTCGCTTGAGGTTCCCAGCGCCCTGACGCCCGCTAGCTAGTAGGCGCTCACGGCATTGAACTCTGCCGCGTGCGAACGTGACTAGCGTGCCTCGTAAGGTGTGAAGGCGTCGGTCAGCTTTGCCTTTTCGGATCCCTACCTGACTTTTGTCTCGTAGAACAGCGGGAGGGGCGAGGACGAAGACGAGTGCGAGGTCAAGGACGACAAAAAATCTACGCAGAACCAATTCCAACCAGGGCGTCAAGGACGTGCATGCGATGCCATGCCATTAGGATCAGCCCATGCCTCTATGCCTGCATGCCTCCTCCTCCTCCGCTGTACAATCGTCTATCTTTTCTTCTTCTTTCTCAAGGCCGACCGAGAAGGGAGGGAGAAAGAGGTTCTGTTGGAAGCGCCTCTCGGGGGCGGCATAATGCTCTCGGGGACCAGCCCGCGTGGAAATTTGCGCCGATTAAGCCGCAGCCTGATATGGCGTGCAACCTAAGCACCCTTCCCGTACGTCCTCGCCTCGGCCAGTTGGGACCAAGAGCCTAGAGCGGGTGGCTGACTACCACTTAACTCTCTCTCCCATGGGTTTGGCAAGTGGTGAGGGAGGCTCGGTTGGGTTTCGACTGATTTCTCCTTCCGTCCCTGTCTGGGAAGGCGGAGGGGAGCACCAGTCCGTGCCTTCCTTAGCCCTCCGACTCCCCCGACCCCCGACATTGGCCGTTTGGATGGGTGGTGGAGGCAGAAGGCCGTTGTAGCAGCAGATGTCCATCGTGCATGGCTCCAAAACACGCAGCGCCAAACGGGCTCTCCGAAGAACACGACACCTTCAACGAGCATTGTATCAATTTCGCCTGTGAATTTTAACGCTAGTTGTGGCGTCTCGCGGCGTACAAACGGCACAGGGAGAGAAGCTTATTGCATCTTCTGTGCTGTTGATGCGGGCGGGCAGAGAGAGACAGACCTATTAGGCGACACACGCACACACATACCTACCGGCGGAGGATGATAATCGTGGTGTCGATCTCGGTCCCGGGGATGCAAGCCACCATCATCACAACCAGCCCATGGAAAAGAGAGGTAGGTCACCACATCCCAGACTTGCCCTCCCAGAGAGCCAGACCTAGACCCCATTCCAAATGTCTGAGCTAGTTGGGATTGACCCGTCTCTCCGTCTCTCTCTTTCTTGTCTTTTCAACCCACCCCCTCCCCAGCATACCTTGTCCCTCGCCTCGCACCTCGCTTTCCTTTTTCTTCTTTTCGATCTCCCTAACTTCTAATCTTTTTTGGCCCCCCATCCCCTCCCCCCTCCCCCTTGGAAAAGAAAAGGCCTCAACGGGTGGGTCAACGACGAGTTTCATCAGGGGTCCGGGTCGGGAGGGGACGCGCAAAGTCGATCCATCCACAGCCAAGCCATTCAACTCTCACAGAGAATGTGCGAGGGAGCAGCCTAGGCAGCGCAGATAGAGGGGAGCCTTCATCGTTTCCCGCGATTTCTTTTGGGGGACGGTTTGCAGCGACGCGCAGTGTCAAGTGTCACCCGGTCGCGGTCTCGGGTAGGTACCTCGGTAGGTTAGGCTGGCTTGAAGCTTTCTGCTAAGAACACTGGGTGTGGTTGTGTTAGTGTACGTACATAAAAGAGCAAATGTACGTTCCGCTTGCGGATGGCTGTCTGCGATTATGTGCAGATTCCGGTTTCCGGCGGGAATTAAAATGTCAGGGGCAGGCGAGGTGCGATTGGACTGTCCGTCTGGCACGGAAACCACCCCTCCCTCCAAGGCTAGCTGCCGGCCGATTTGACCATGTTGGCCGGCCTATGCTATCTCGTAAACAGCTGGCTTGTGTGACAGCCCGGGCAGACTAACCACCTGTCTCTCTCCCATTCATAGTAGGTATCTTTCTTTCGCATCACACTCCCTCTCTATGTCTCTCCTGTCTCTCTCTCACTGTCTCTCCCTTTTTTCCACCTTCATAAAATCACGTCGTTTCAGAGGCTAGACACCTTGCTCGGTGTGGACATTTGATCGGGGCGGAAAATAAGTCTGGGTTTGCTGGTTTGGGCGAAAGGCAAGCCACGCGGACTCTCCTCGGGTGAATTTCCTGAGCTGCTTTGTTTGCTCCCTCCCAATGATGATGATGCGGCGTCTGGCTGGCTGGCACACACCTCCCTCCGCTTCCTTCTGCCCAACCATGGCACAGCTTGCCCTTCTAGAATTTCCACCGAAGTGCCCTAAAAGGAGACTCCCGCTCTCTCTGGTTTGTCAGTTTGGTTGAAGGTGGGAAGTTTGTTGACTCTACATAGCCAGTCAAGCCAGCCACGGTTGGGGTGGTGTGGTCGGGTGTGCCGCCATCATATTCCGTCATAATTCATATTCAGAATGCGTTCTGCTTGGTTGCCCCTGTTTGTGCGCCGCCATCAGAGCGTACCTGCCATCCATCCAGCGAGCTGGAACGGAATAGTACCAGACATCTGTCTACCACACCAGTCCAGATCGGGCTCTCTTCCCTCCTGGCTTCTCTCTTGTCTTGCTAGGTCCCGGCTTGTTCCTAGCATTGTTCCTGACTAGGTAGGTAGATCGTCCAGGCTTCCCAGACCTGCGCCCTCTTGGTCGGTACCTGCATATCGGAGCTTGCAAGTTCGCCCACATCAAATTCGCGGGTCTCCGTCGCGGGTCTCCCGTATATGTGCCGGTCCCTGTACCACCGTGGCTTCTCTCTGCATCACACGACTCACGCGAAGCGCGCCTTTCGACAAAGACCCCAAATGACCCATCGCATTGATCCGCACCCGAACTTTCTAGCCGACGCTTGCTAGGTAGTCTCTCCTCCCTCTCCTCCTCTATTCTCCTTTCTTCCTCCATTTTTGGTTCCTTTTTAAAAGATCTTGATTCTTTTTTAGGGACGGGAATGGGGACGAAGGGGCGATCAAGAGTTAAGAGACTGTACGAACTGGACCCCGCACCTGACGGCTTATTTTCAGCCTTGGCACCAGAGTGTTAGTGGGCGGGGCAGCTTCGGTCTGTCGAATTGGTGTTGGAACCTGTGCAATGACCCCAGCTAGCTGGAAAATGACAGCGGCGCAGTCATTGTTTCTTCATGGAACTGTCCCAGCCCAGATTAGTGTGAACCATGAATTATAGGTAGGGTTCGACTCGAGATTGTTTTTAGATTGTTAGCTTTCTTCTCAGCGGGGGACCTCCGGGGAGAAACCGGGAAGCGGCCATATCAGTTTTTGCTGACGAGGCCAGAGGCTGAACCAGCAGCTGTGCTGGTGCCAGCATGGCCGCAGTCAGTTTCCAACGTGGTGCTAACCCCAGCGACTCCCACACGAGATGCCCGTCTCTCTTAGACCTAATAAGACTCCATGAACTAGAAATCTCTTTTTTGTGTCGCATATTCCTATTCCCCCACATACGGCAGCTCGAAGTGTTATCGCGGCACTTCTGGCTGAAGAGTGAAGACAGTCGGGGAGGCCCATAGGCTAAGAATTACGACACAATACGATACAAATACGGCAATGCTCCAGGCTTCGTGCCTTCTTTACAGCTACGACCGAAGCCAGTCCAGCTTAGATAGCCGATGGAATGAGAATTTTTGTCTTTCCCTGTTTGCTTCCCTCCGCGAGTCTACAAATTCTCATGGGGGTTTGCATTGACGGGGTTTGAATAGGGCTTCCTAAATCGTCCATCGTCCCGCTCCGTACCAAATTGTTTGTCCCAGACGCGCTAGCCGTGGAACCGCAGCCACGGCTCACCAAGCGGTAGTAGCACTGGCAAAACCTTGCTCCTCTCCTTCCCTGCACGCACATGGGCACCCACTATGACGGATTTTGCTCCACGGGTGCACTTTTCTCTGTCTGGGATAGAGAAAAGAAGGGACTTATCGCGTTTGTTTCCACCGGGCGATGTCTGAGGAGACTCGAAGGATGCGAGGTGTCCATTCTGCGTGCCAGCATCTTCGGGAAAGACCGCCAAAGGCCAGCCAGACCTCATCAGACAGGGCATGGACCAGGAGCAGGGCCAGGTTGCCAGTGTCACAAAGAGTTGCATCGCAAGCTGTAAAGTGAGTTCTGGGCTCTCCGGATCTGACGACATGACGAGGGAAAAAAGGGGAAGGGCGGCAGCCGAAGACAAGGTACGGGTATCTTGCGCGCGCTTGTGCGGGCGCGTCCCGTTTCCTCGTTTCCTCACTTTCCTTTGTGCTCCTTGTCGCCTCTCTATGCTGGATCCTCTGAATGTTTCGTGTTTCGGTCTCACGCGTTTTCACAGAGTAAGAGGGATCTCCCGTCCGCACTCGCTGTCTTCATGACACGACCTGACAGGCCGCTCGCCGCATGGCCTTGGGGAGAGCGGGCAATGTCGGGTTGCACCATGCCTTGCTGTGCTGCCATCCCATCTCACTTCTCTGCGCCTGTGCCTGTGTGACTATTGTTGTACCTAGTAATACTATTGTTGTCATACTTTCCAAGGTTCAACCCGTACGGGCGTAGATGCCGCATGATGTGCAACTGCCAGTCCCATTGGCAGTCCCAGCTCCATTATTAGCACTAGTGCCAGTGCAAGTCGACTTGAGAAGCAAAGAAAAATACATCCAGGACGTGATCGTACGTTGGACAGCCGCGCCGATGTCCCAGGATCTTTCTATCCCCTAGCTTGTTGCTTTCCCTCACTGGTTTTCCCCTTTCCATGCTGACCCCCTTTTCTTGTCATCAGTCTCCCGAGTCCGGACTCTTCCGGTGATGTGCGCACGACGCCGACACCAACACCACAGCACATGCAACCCTCCTGCGAATATCCACTGTCCATGCTACTTGCTTTACGATACAAACGCCAAATTCGGAGGATAGTCGCGAGGCTCCTTGGCTCCCACTTCTTGCACTTCCGCCGGAGTCCGTTACCATCGCCTCGAGGGTCAAGATAGGTCGAAGCAAGCAAAGGCGCGTGAGCGAGCGAGATAGCGGAGAGACGTAGGAAAATTTCAAGGAAAGGTCCTGGCCTCCCAGTATTTCCCAAGACCTCCCCAGTCTTCAAAGTGACAGTCCTGAGAAGTGGGTGGTGATGGAAGGCTAGGGAGGCTAGCTCGCTAGTGAGGGCAGGCAGGATCTGACACAAGGATCATGGAAGCGATAGGATTCGAACAAGGGTCCCGGCAACCCGCTATCCCACTCTCAGAATTCCCAAAGATCCCATCAAGAATCCACTTTAGCCCCCAGGCCCCCTGACGATGGTCAACGGTGGCGGCGGCTCAACAAAGGGGGCGATCGCCCGTAGCCCAGTCTGGGGATGATCCCATGGGTGCCCTTGAGTTCCACCGTGAGTCCCCATCACATCATCACATCGGAACCGAGCTCCAACAGCCGAAATCCACCTCCGACACGCCTCAGGTCTTGGCGCGTGTTTGTGTCTTTGTGAGGAAGCAGGCAGTGCCCTGTCTCAAGCTGGCAAGCTAGCAACTGACTCTCGATGTTCTTCCACGGCGTTCATAGCTCCAGCCGGCTGTGCGCCATCAAACACAGGCCCGAAAACTCTAAAATTGCTGAGGATAGCAACAGCGAACAGTTTGAACTCGGAGTGTTACCCAATCACGGCCTGTGAGCTTTTACCCAGAGAGCAACACCAGGGCGTGCCAGGGACCATCCCGCAACGGACCGCACTATCTTTAGTAGTGCAACGCTGTGTTGCTCTGTGGACCGGTCTCTTCGTTCGTTGAGCCTCTCACCCGCCGTTGCTGGATGTCGATGGATAGCGATCGTCGAACTGTTTTGACGGGTGATGTTAGGAGAGGAGTTCGCTTTGAAACTTGCTATCTTTGGAGATACCGGGACCAGAGAGGCACAGGCGACCGACAGGCGACGGGTGACAGGCGGTTCGCGATGCTAAATCGGGCAATGGCTTGATCACGATGCCAGGAACGATGCCAGCAAGGAACCTTGCCAGGAACCGAACCTGACGAAAACTCATCTCATCATGCAGCCATCGACTGATCTTCTCACTTTCATTTTTCCATAAGGCTGGAAAGCAGTTGAAGGACCTCGGCTGGGTGTGCTGGACGTCAGCAATTCTGAGACAGAAGACGTCTGGGAGTTGCGATGATGGAGAACCAGATATCCAGTATTCATCTTCGGTATGGCTGGAATTTTCCCATCCACACAAAGACGTTCCCACCATCAGACCTTTTCTCGAACAGTCATCAACTGGGAACTGGCGAACGCGCGCTTCATTCCTCTCCCATGACGAGGATGGATTCATCCTTCATCGACATCCAGCAGCACCTCTCCCATCACCTAATCTTTCATCCCCTGAGAATCCCGGCCTTGTGAAAATAGGATCCCACATGCGGGCATCTACACAACGCCGCCGGACCGGGCCCGCCCCCATCGCGACCGCCTTCTCTGTATAAAGCAGCCAGTGCTTCAGCGAGGCGGTCGTCGTCAGCGTGGACTCATCTGCCAAGAGCGATGGCAGCATCAAAACACACAAATATTCACCAGACAGTTTACGCGGCCACTGCATGTGGCCCATTTCACTGGGGCCGAGACCACAACCTACGGTACTTCGTCCATACCCTCATTGTTGTGGCCGCCCATGAGACCTGCTTGCTGCAAGAAGCAACCTATAGGCAAGAATGTGATGGGTCGATTCGCCGGTTCTAGGAGTACTCCCTCTCATCATCACAAGCCTCGAGGTGGTGATATGAACAGCCTCTATAAGTACACAGTTTGTGGTGAATTGAATTGGCTCTTCCAGAAGCTGGTGCCTGCAAATTGAATTCCCCAGGCGAAAAAAATTCCCGAGTCATCAATTCTCGCGAGTCCAGTCGAGTCCAGTGTATCGGTAACGGATATTAGGAGGAATTGAGGGCATCTATCTATCGAATAACTTGCATTTATCTTCATCTCGATCTAAACTCTTCGAGATCTCGCAAAGAAGAAAAAGAGTAAAAATTGATGACTTACAATATCGTCAGACACACAAACACACACACACAAGAGATCCAAATAAAAGGAAAGAATCGATCGAGCCGCGCCGCGCCGCATCCGCAACCGCGCCCATCTCAGATCTATCTATCTCGTCATCGAGACGAACGACCGGCCCGCCGTCCGTTACGCCCGCCCATGTCGTGTCGTCACCTGCGGATACGAGATTTCTCACTCCTTACTTCATCCTTCCCCTTTCTCAAATCAGGCGGGATCAGATCTCTACGGCATGTTCTTCACAGGGAAAAAAGGGCTAGAAAAGAAGCGACGTCCTTCCACGCCGTTCCGGTGGGAAACCCATATGCACCTCTGGGGGGCCGAATGTGGGCTTGCCGGCCCCTCTAATCTCTTTCATCGGAAAAAAATCCAAGTGCGCGGGAGTTTCGGATTCGCATCTTTTTGAACGATAACCAACACCACTACTTCAAGAACTCACTCACGTCTTGCTGGGAATTTCTCTTCTTTCCTTCGGAGTGCCTGATCCACCCCTCGGACATTGCGACTATCCCGTCGAGCTAGCTCCCTCGCTCTGGCGTTTTCACCCTCTCCTCTTTGTTCTTTCTCCAAGTGTCCCCGTCTCCGTTCGTCTCTTTTCTACCAGTGCATTTTCCCTCTACAATTAGCATTTCATGCGAATGGGGGCCCGAGGAAACGGGACCCGGCGCGCGAGCCCGGGATGGTCTAAAGAGGGAAGCCCACGGAAACCCTGTGCTGACTCTGCTCTGCTCCGGGAGGTGAGGGGAGGGGAGGGGGGCCTCCAAAACAATTGACACCACCACTACTTCAAGTCCAGTGTAAGTCGCCGACCCGTCAAGCAGCGGGTTGATGGGCGGGTCGGTCGCTGTCGCGGCCGCGCTTCACCTTGAGTTTGCGATTGATTCCTTCTTAGCTCGATCGATCGAACCGATAATACGCAGGTCAGCCTTGGCGGCACCTTCCTCACAAGTTGTTGCTTCTCCAAGCGGGGAAGGAACGAGCGAGTGAGGGAGACGATGGAAGAAAGAGCAAACGAATGAACAAGGAAGGGAAGCACAGGAACCTTCAAGCACAAACACGCGTCGCCGGACAAGTGTCGCGACTCTCTGCCTCACTATCGTATCCGGGGGCGAACAGCGAACACACTGACCTGCATTGCGATAGCATCATTGTTATTTGGCCAATGGGCCGGCTAGTGTTCCCGCCGCCAACTCTGCCACCAGCCGCTCGGGTGTCATGGGAATTCTCTGGACATTGTGATGGATGTCTGGTCTAACAAGTGCGACCAGCCACCCGCTTTCCCTTGCCTTACTCTTTTTCTCCCCTTCCGCTTCACATGGCCCGTTGCCGTTCCAGGTAGCATGCATCCATCCACAGCGGGCGGTACGGAATACTAGGTAGTCTAGTTCCCTTTGTGATGTTCGGTAGAGACGCTACGGACGGGTCATGGACGGAGGCCCTGGGAACAAACGAACGCTTCACCAAGGCAGGGCGGCGGCCGACTTTCCCTAGGACCTTGCTGCTGCTGCTGGCAAACGCAGGTACGCGTGCAACCTTGTGACGCAACTACCAGAGAAATGCCTAGGAGAAGGGAAAGACAAAAAAGCACTTGTGTGCCATTACACAAAGCCACCGAAGCAAAGCGGTTATTCGTGTGGCGCGGCGCACATACACACCGAAACTTTCTTTTCTCCAGCCACCCCTTGACCTTCACTTCCACTTCCCCTGTACTTCCACTTAACCTGTACCGAAGAGGCATACCTACATCGAGGCACCATCGCTAGGTAGGTAGGTACCTACCTAAAGCTGGGGGAGGAAGACCGAGAAGGGACATGCGAAGAATGAGCAAGAGCGCGACAGTGCAAATCTTGCTTTTCCTCGTCGCCGGCTAAAGTGGCCGGACCATCCATTCCCCGTCCGCGTCCATCGTGATGCGTTTCGCTTTTCCACCCAACCTCGCGTGCGCCCGCCCGTCCGTCATCATCGTTCGTGTTTGCCCCCATGAAAGGAAGCAAGAAGGAGGGAAACCAATATATTGCAGCAGAATATTTGGCCGAGGTCTGGTCGTGCTAAGCTACCTCTAGGCTGGAGCTCCAGAACGCCGCGCTTTGGCTGGCCAGCAGAAGAGAAGTAAACATAAAAAGAGGGTGAGAGGGCCAGGCAGGAATCATCATATTAATATCAAGCCGTTCGGGGCTGCATAACGCGAGCGTGTTAAGCCAGCTGCGCTCTGCGCTCCAATTCGCCCATTCTGACCTGGCCTATCCCGCGTCAGTCCCCTCATGATCAACCACCACCACCTAGTCAATTTTTGCTGGCGTGCATACACACTCACTCATTCGGTCACTCCACGCACCACGCTTGCATATACGGTCTTCCTTTTTGTTGACAATGATTTTTGCTTTTCACAAGTCCCTGGGACGATCGGCTTGCTTGCTCGTTAGCTTGGCTTGGCCCCCTCCCCTTTCGGCCCTGTTCATGGTCAGGATTGGTCAGGATCGGTTCAATTGTGGATGTGGGAAGTGCAGTGCAGAGCAGTGCACTGCAGTGACGGGAGCCCCGTTTGGAGCAACTGGGGGCTTCCAAAAGGAATTGCGCGTGAACTACCTACCTACTCGCTTCTCACGTTAGCATGATATGATAGCAGGGACGCAGGCAGGCAGACCAGTGCGAGCTCGCGCGCCCTCTCCCTCCGCTTCGTCTCTTCCGGCCGGCCCGGGAGAGAGGGGAGGGCAAGGCATGACGGCTCAGTTCTCCCACAGCAACAACAGGGGACGGGATAGGGTAGCGTACTCGCCGTTATTTCCTTCCTCATCTCTCTTTCCCGACTAGCATTGCGGTGTTTACCCCTGACGAAACGTTACCCTCAAACTAGTCCGAGCCTGCCTCTGCCTCTGCCTCTACCTTTGCTTCGAGCCCTCGGAAGGCGGAGCGTTATTCGCTTCGCTTTGGCTTTAGAGGTGAAGACGATATAGAGGGCAAGCATGATGATGGACTGGCACGTGGGGGGTATCGATGAATGAGCAGCGACGAGCCGCCGCGCTACTGCATGCATGCTGCTACTCGCTCGCGTTCCCTCTTTTCGTGTCGTCTTACTTTCTCCGCTTCGCTCTCTTCAGTGAACAGAGCTGGAGCTAGAGTTGGACCTGCTGTGTCCATCCACGTCAGAGGAGGACAGCACAGAGGAGCAAGCGAGCCCGCACTTTTTCTTCCTTTTACCGCCTCTGAAATCCTTCGTCTTTCGCCTTGTGCCTCAGAGATGCGCGTCAACGCCAAATGGTTAGTGGTCGGTCAGATTGGTGTGCATTTGAGGGTTAGAAAGCTCCTGCTCACCAGGCCAAGCTACTTCTCCCCTTCCTCCAAGGACTGAGAGTTCCCAGCAGCCATGGAGAGTGAGGCCCAGCGACGACCCAGGCTCTCACTGGGTCTGACTGCCCTGACTTAGCAGGGACTTTTCCTCTCGCTTTCCCCCTCAGAAACCCCCGTAACTGCATACGGAGGTAATCTTAGACCTTACTTCGCCCTCCCTTTCTCCATCCCATCTACAGACTTATCTGAGAGAGTGAAGATGGCAAATGGAGAGATATAGGAAGAAGGAAAGCTCTCAGAGCCTTGGACCCTCCTAGCCATTGACCTAGCCAGAGCACCAGACCGCCATCTTCTCATGACCCAACATCTTCGTATCGTGTGTCTCGCGTCGTGTGCTACAAAAGAGACTCCATATAGGGGCAGATGTTGTATGACAACACCTCATCCAAACGACCAAACTAGCTTGGCCCCTGCGCGAGCTTCCTTCTTTGTCCCCCCTCTTCCTTCTTGCACAGGCTTCTCTCTTCTTCTCCTCTTCACCGCACCAGACCGGAACAAAGGGCGCCCATCCAAGTGTTTGCCCCCCATACCTGCGTGTCTTGGAAATGGGACCAGACAATGGCCGGAGCCGGCAGGACCAACGCCGCCCTACCCGTCTCCCTCCCCTAATTTTTCCATCTCCCTCCCCTAATTTTTCCATGTTTCGTTCTCTTAGCTTCGCACACATCTTTCCCGTCATATCAATGGTCCTATTCTGGGCAGCCTGCTTGCTGTGATCAAAAAAGAAACCGCCGTAGGCGAGAAGGATGACGAACGTACTGAGCAAGCAGCAGGAGAGGAAGAAAAAAAAAGTATGTGAGAGCTCTATTATTGGGACTCGGGTCATAGTTGGACATGCAGGGAGGAGGGCCCAGTTTGAGTCGAATTCGACCGCTGTCCCTGCTAGGTACCTGCTACCTAGGTGTAGTTAGCTTGCCTGCGAGAGTCAAGCTTGGCCTCACGCCCGCCGTCCTTGCCTGCTTCTTGCCCACCGCTATTCCATTCACGTCATCTCTAGTCTGCCTGTGCATCACTATCTCAGTCTGCCCTGTCTGTGGGCTTCTAGCAGCGAGCGAGTCTCCTCGACGAAAGTCTCGTGGCTCTGGCTCCTCCTTCTGCAATTCACTTTCTCTCTCATTCATTGGTAGAACCGCGGCACCACCAGTCACCCACCCACACCATCTTGTCTTCTCTCCCTCCTTCCCTCTTCATGTCTGGGCGTGGAAAGTCACTCTCCGGTGCTCGGCCGCATCTAGAGGGAAAGGGAAAGCAGAGGGCTACAGATATGCCCCAGCATCTATAGGCAAGGAAAAAAGCACAGAGCGAATAGCAAGAGGCGAGATATATTGACCCTCCACTATTTCCCCCCTCCCTCCCCTTCGATGAGTGATGTGGAGAGGAGGAGCGCGGCCACAAGCCGCAGCTCCAAAACCAGCTAAAGCTTGCTGCTTGATTTTAAGGATTTCCTTTTTATCCGCCGGTTCGGTCGATGTGGTGGTCACAGGGCTTGCTTTCCTTGCCTTCCTTTCCTTGCCTAACCACCCTGCCTCCCTCCTTCCCTCCTCCCCTCCCTCTCATCTCCTATCTCCCCTCACACTTTTCTCACCCCTCCTTTGGCTTCCGTTTTTGTCATAGTCCCTTTCCTTCCTGCATTGTTCTTCCGATGCCCCATAGCCAGTCTGCTCTGTTCTGTTCTGTCTGGCCCAAGTGCAACCAGGCTAGCCACCTTGGGTATCTGGCTTCCACCGGTCGTCCCACACTCACTCATGAGAGGGAGGGAAAAGGAAGAAAGAAAGCCACATCAGAGTTAGCCGCCGCGTCCTATTGGCTTACCAGCTGCTGTCACTCTCTTTCGCGCGTCGGTCGCCACTGCTGCTGCCGTCGTGTCTCTTTGGCCCCATTTCGCTCCGTCTATTTGCTCTGTCCGGTTGTCGTTACACTGGTCATCGATTGGTACTGTCCTCCATCCTGCCTGTGAGGTCGTTCTTGAGGCAACATAACTTAGCTGCATATTTACGCAGGCAGGCATACATACACCTGCAAGTCATTGGGGACTACAGAATGGACTCATGGACTCCCAAGCAATGACTTCCTGGGACGCGACGCAAAGTCAGAGCGCTTGCATCCGGAGCCATCGTATTCCAGCTTCGTCTTCTCCCACCTACATGATTCTATGCAGCACCAGCAGCAGAGCAGTACATCCGCTGTTGTCCCGGCACGGGATATTTTGGACGAGCAAGCGCAGGAACATGCTACCTCTGTTTCCTAGTTTGGGAACGCGTGTTTCTTCTTCGAGAGGCTCCGTTCTACTTCCGTTCCGAGGGACTTACACACATGCCTGCCCTGCACTGTCCCGCCATCCGTCCATCTCGTGCCTGTTCCTGTTCCTGTGCCTGGATAGACGGACGGACGGACTAACGGGGGGCCAGCACACAAAGGATCATATGTCTTCCTCTCTTGTCGCCTGGTTTGCCCCCGCCTGCCCCGCATCTTTTGTTCGTTCTCTGCCGCGTCTCCGCCCTCTCCCGTCTGCAGGAGGTCACCGTCGAGTTCAAGCCTTTTTTCTTCTCTTGCTTATTCTCTGTCATGTTAGTTGACCAGTCAGTCAGTCAGTCAGTCAGCTGACGACACGAACCATACTCCCTCCCTCCCTAGCTTGCTTGCTCACGCGGACCAACCCGCACCCGCGTTTTGCCTCCGCGAGCCAACCCACATGCTCTTCTACCCGCTCCTTAAGCGGCCGTGGTCGTTCCTCATTTAGTCCCTTTTTGGGCTCGTCTCGGGAGACAGCTCCGAGGTTTGGGTTCGTCTGTTCCATGCGCCGTCCACTCAGAAGTGAGAAGTGATAGAGATATTCGCACTGGCTGGGCCTTGTATCTTGGACTTCTGGCCAGACCCTGGACCTATATCACAGATGGAAATCGGGGAGGTTGGATGTATCCCATACATAGCTCCCCATATATCTTCCTACCTGCATATCTGATGCTGTTCACCAATGCTTGAACGTGTGGGGAAGATATAGGGCGTGTGAGAAACGCAATGAGTGAGCGCATCCTTCCGGCCCTGTTCCATTTTCAACCTTCGAGCTATAGGACCGATGACCTCTTGTGCCTGACACGTCACGTCCAGCACTTAGCTTCTTTCAATCTCTTTTCCGCATCCAAGTCGCCGCTAACTGACGGGAAAGATAGACAGGCACACCACACGGGAGACAGCTCCGTCGCTGCGAACCGGGCGAAGAGGGCTCGAAGGCTCTGTTCTGGCTCTGCTGGGCCCTGTCCCTTAATGAAAGGACAAATGAGCCGGCTCGTGTCAGGTAAGGTGCGGCCGGCTAGCTGGCAACACGACCACGATACCGCTGGCCGTTATGATCATGGTTCTTTTTCTGTCTCCTCTGTTGTTCTGCTTTCTAGGCGTCTTGTCAGCCTGTAGCTTGAGTCCACAGCATGTATCCTCACTCCCACCCCGGCGCGGCGGCTCAAGCAAGACTTGTTAGCTCCCTTCTCTTGGGCTTTTCCTTGTCTGTGCGTGTGCCTGTGACCTGTTGCTGGGCGCCCCGAGACCTGTCAGACCAACAGGTCCAGCTCTTGCTCATACGGACGAGGTGGCTCTCTCATCCCACAAGCACAATACCCAAGGAGATATACTCGGACGTGCTGGGGCCTAGCCCGACACGTTCCAGTATTTAGCGCCTGGGTAAACTCCCTAGTGGGGACAACCGTCCATCTTCTCTCCTTCCATCGCTCGAGGTTGGTAGTAGGTATCTCCCTCTGTCTCTCTCCGACTCCCGGTTCTCCTCGCCACCAGTAATCGCCAACACCAGGGCAGGGGCGACATGGCACGGCGATCATGTTTCCTTATCCCCACTCTCATCCTATGCTTGCCTCGGAGGACATGGCACAGTCCTACCTCCCGTCCCCAACCCCGGATGGGCCGATGCGCATGAAGTCTCTGCATCTCATCTCATCCCATTTCCCCTCAGACGCGTGGCGGGCCGCGGGCCTATCTTGCCCTGTCCTGTCCTACCCCATCCTGGCCGTTCTACTTCAGCCTGGAAGCCCGTGCCATGGTTTGCTCGCATAGGAAAACACAAATCCTGCTTGCGGGGAAGGGAGGAAGGCAGCTCTTCTCGGGGGAAAACATCCCGCAATGTTGCCCCTGTGCCTAACCCTGTCCATGCTCAGGGTTAGCGCTGGCCCTGACCTGTTCTCCCTCTTTGATGCAAGTTCCTCTTCTCGAATCTACCACCCTCCTCGGATGAACAGACGCCACGATATCAGCTTAACGGGGCGTTTCGCCTCTAGGTCAGGTGCTTGCCTACCTAAGAGAGGCAGGTGGTCATGAGGTCATCTCACGATATATACCTCAAATGCTATGGTGAGGAGAGAAGCGGTGAGCAGCAGGAGACGTTGATAGTTTCACCTGCGTCTCCTGTAGAGCTCGCGGGAAGCATCACTCTCTTGGGGAGAACGGCTTCCCCTATTCGGGCGCCGTGACTCAGACACATCATTCTGCTATTCGCACCTCCAAGGCAAAGCTCCCTAAACAGGCCGCAAATGAACACAGCACTACCAACAGAAGCTGTGCCTTCACAAACATCATTGTGCGCGGGTGATGATCGTTCTCTGTTGTAGGTACCTGCCTAGGTATCTAGTAGTCATAGAATCCCTTCCCGCTCTTCTTGCCCAGCCATCCGGCATCCACCATCTTCTGCAGCAGCACGCTAGGGCGGTACTTCGAGTCGCCCGTCTCAGTATGCAGCACCTTCATGATAGCTAGGCACGTATCCAGCCCAATGAAATCCGCAAGCTGCAGGGGGCCCATGGGAACATTCGTCCCGTTCTTCATGATGGCGTCAATAGAGTCACGGTCGCCCACGCCCGTCTCAAGACAGATGACCGCCTCGTTGATGTACGGCATCAGGATGCGGTTCGCAAGGAACCCTGGCGAGTCGGCAGAGACGGACACCACCTTGCCCATGCGCTCGCAGAATGCCACGGCGGTCGCGAGCGTCTCGGGGCTGGTCTGCAGGCCGCTGATGATCTCGACGCCCTTCTGGACGGGGACCGGGTTCATGAAGTGGGTGGACACGACGCGCGAGCTAGCCGACATGTCGCGCGGGTCCGTCGTGGTGGCGGCCGCGATGCGCGTGATGGAGATGGAGGAGGTGTTGGTCGCCAGGATGGCGTGCGGGGGGCAGATCTGCGCCAGCTTGGAGAAGATGTCGAACTTCAGGCTGGGGATCTCCGGCACGGCCTCGATCACGAAGTCGACCTCCGAGAGGGAGTCCATCGACGTGCTGGGCGACAGGCGGCTGCGCGCCTGGTCGGCCTCCTCCTGGCTGATGCGAGATTTCTCGACATCCTTGGACAGAAGTTTTTCTGGAAGGGTAAAAAAAAGGTCCTTGTCTTTAGCAGTGGTGCTGATCTCGGGGGGTTGAGTCGCGATGTTCAGCAACAGCAAGGCCGAGCTTACCGGCAAATGCGACTGATTTGTCCAAAGCCCCCTGATTCAAGTCGACGAGTGTGACTGGCACTTTGGCGGCCTTTGCAGCTACCAAAGCTATCCCAAGTCCCTATTCTACAAGTTAATGATCTGTCTCTTCTGCAAGCCCAGTGGTAGCTGGTACTGGTGATGTTGGATGTTGGATGTTGATGATGAATACCAGCTTGCACGTGCTAGGGAGCTTCGCTTACCATCTGTCCCGCACCTAGGACTCCTAGTCTCTTCACCTCTACGGCATTGCGTGAGGGACTAGAGCTGAAACTCCTCAATTGAGATGAGAGCCTGGCAGCCTGCCTCCTGGAAATCATAGAAAACGCCATATTCTCTACACTTTGCAAACAGTTTTTGAGGTGAAAGTGGTTGGTAGTTCACTGCTCAGCACGGCTATGAGATCATATCGAGTTGGTCCCTTGCAGTCGGCTCTCGGCTAACCTCGGCGATTGGGTCAACCTTATCAGCCGGCGCAGGGGTCAGTGCTTTAGCGCGAAGAGCTGCCGTTATAGTGGACCCACACCAGCAAACACGTCAATTCCTGGGATTCTGGACGCGTAAAACGCGTCTCCCAAAGGTCCTCCCCACTTACACCATACAGCCTCGTCACAGTTGCTTGCTTGACTGACTGAAACGACGACAATTCGATGGCAATTGCATCGCCAGCGCCGTTTTGAGTCTAGAGGCTTTGAATACGGATAGGCTTTCTCTTTTGGAGGAGATCATTGGATCCGAACCACAAGATGGAGGCCCCGGAGGTTGCCAACGATGTAGTTCATCCCGAGGTTCGGGCGCACATCAACAGCCTGGTCTCGGCTGTAAGTAGTCTTCCACCCATCCGCTAACTGTTCCTCCTCGGGTTTTGGGGAGGGGGAAGGGACAAGATCACCAATTTGCTGACAACTTTTCCTGCAGCTTGGTGGAAGCAGTGCCGATGACGATGGGCAATACAAGTTGGGTGACGACGCACTCGAGGTCCTCCGAGACATAAAGAAATGGGTCCGGTTCTACGACGAGAAGACAAACCGCATGGACGTTGCCCGATGTCTGGCCGAATCGAACATCGTCAACATCGATCTGTTGCAAATTCTTGCGACATGGCCCGAAAATGCCACGGATAACCGGTTCAAAGCGAGGATCGCACTCGCGTGCTACGAGGTCATGACCCCGCTCACCTGGCCCATCGAGAAAGACCCAGAACGGACGACCGTCAACCACTACCGTCACATACCCGTATTGCAACTGGCGCAACTGGGCTACAAACGTGCCGTCATCAACTTCGACGGCGCCCAGATCCTCCATACCGCTATCCGAGTCGCCCTACCATCGATGGCCATCCCGATAGGAGACCGGACGGCTCGAGATCAGGGCATCATCAAGCTGGTGCTATACTTCATCCGCAACATCGCTATGATTTCGCCCCCTCCCGGCGTAACCTACGACGGCGACGAGTCCCAGATCTCCCGCTCGGCCACCATCGACGCCTTTTCGTACCAGGACATCTTCATGGTCCTTCTGACCATTGCGTCAAATATGGGCGACGACTTCCGCACGGAGGACACCGTGCTGATGGAGATAATATTCCACCTTGTGAAGCGCGTCGACATCCACAAGTTGTTTCTGGAGGAGGAGGAGCTGAACAAGGCCAAGGCTAGTGAACTTACCGCGCTCATCAAGAAGGAGAGGGCCATGCTCCAGTCGTTCAACAAGAGGGCGCCGACCCGTCACCATCGGTTTGGCACGATGGTATGGGTCCAGCGTGCAGACGGCAAGATGTCTGCCATTTCGGGCCAGGAGGCGCTCCGGGATTCGGCAACGAGGGAGCGGAAGATGGACGACTCCAAGACGTTCCGGCCCCCACGTCGAGCCGCGAAGGCGGACATGGAGCCCAAGGATCTCGGCCCGGCTGTGTCGCTCAACGCGAGCGCCAACAAACAGCTCCGTGTGTTCGTGGAGGAGTTTCTCGACTCCGGCTTCAACCCCCTTTTCCAGCACATCCGGAAGACCATCGACAGGGAGGCCCCGTACCTGCTGCATCAGCACCGTGCGCAGTTCTTCTACCTCGTGGCGTGGTTCTTGGAGGCAGAGCGTGTGCGGATGAAGACCGCAGCCAAGAAAGCCGCGGCCTCAAATTCCGCCCCTGCCCCGGATGAGGTCTCGCCCTTCAACCTCGTGGCCGGTGTCCTCAACCAGGAGATGTTCATCTGCCTCAATCGCGCCATGAACCGCTCTTACGTCGACAGGGACTGGCAGGAGATGACAACGGTCATGCGGTGCTTCACACAGATCCTCCTCACGGTCCAGGACATGTACGAGTCCGGCAACGAGGAGAACGAGGAGATCGCAGAGAACATCCTGAACCGCCTGTTCTACGAGGAGTCGACGCACGACGCCGTGGCTAATATCGCGCGCAACTACAAGGACCAGGGCTTCGAGTATCTGGATGCGTGCACAGAGCTGACACACACCTACCTCCGCATCCTCGAGGCCTACTCCAAGCAGAACGTGGACATGCAGGTGCGCTCTCGGAAGCGAACGCGGCGCAAGAAGAAGGCCGGCAAGAAAGCGGCAGCGGACGGCGCCTTGGGCGATGACGACGACGGGGGAGCCATAGAGGGCGGCGACGGTGAGGACCTGGGCGACTCGGCCGACGACGAAGCCTCCGCAGAGAAGGTCAGCAGAGACCGCAAGTTCAGCTTCAAGCAGTTCGCGTCCCGCTTCATCCCACAAGGCGTGGTGGACACATTCGTGCAGTTCACGAAATACTACAGGGACCTCGACGACGCCCAACTGAAACGCGCCCACCGGTACTTCTACCGCGTGGCGTTCAAGCAGGACATGTCCGTCATGCTCTTCCGCGTCGACATCGTGCACCTGCTGTACAACATGATCAAGGGGCCCGAGGCGCTCGACAAGAACAGCTGCTCCACCTTCCGCGACTGGGAGGAGCTCGTCAGGCAGATCATCAAAAAGTGCGTGCGCAAGATCGAGGAGCGCCCCGCCCTGCTCATCGAGATGCTGTTCTCCAAGATCAACAGCACGGCCCACTACCTCGAGTACGGCTTCGAAAAGCAGACCGTCTCGATGACGGCCTCGAGGCCCGGCGCCGAGCTGGAGTTCAAGAACCCGGACCTGGAACTGGAGCAGCAGATCGCCATCGCGGTCGGAGCGCTGCTTGATAAGAACCAGGCGGACCACATCGGCTGGGTCAAGAAGGAGCTCAACAACGCTGAGAGCACGCGCCGTGCCTGGGAGCTCGCCGAGAAGGCCATGCCATCTATCGAGCCTGTGGAGAACGGAGCAGGAGAGGGTGCCGCCCCTACGGCTATATCGGGGGAAAATCCCTCTGACGAGGCTGTGTCTGCCAAACCTTCCAAGGAGCATTCTGAGACAAGTAAGTTCTGACTCACGGCCTGTCCTTTACCCTTACCCCTGACCCTCACTCCTCACAGCTCAACATCCACGCATCCTTCCTTTCTTTTTTGCTGACAAACCTCGCAATCACAGTCGTCGTTCCCGACAACGACCAGCGTCGGACAGCCATATTCAAGAACCCGCACCTGCGCCTCCTCATGCAGCTTGTTGGCTTCGAGCGCCTCTCCCTCACCGCCGAGGAGACGCCCGACTCGGTCTGGATCATCCCAACTCACCTGACCGCCGACCAGCTCAAGACCTTCATCACCCACATCGGCGCAGCCGAGTTCTCCCCACCCGTCTTCGACAACGACAGGTCCGCCGCAGATCAACTCCGGCGCAAATCCGCCGCACTCGCGGCGCAGCGCCGGCGCGAGCGTGCCGCGTTCGACGACGACGACGACATCAACGACATGCTCGATGACAGCTCTGGAGACGACGACAACAAGGCCCTCTTCCCTGCAGGTGGACCAACAGCGCGCAAGGTCATCGACGACGAGAAGCCGAAAAAGAAGCGCTTGCAGAGAAGAAAAAGAGACGAAGAAGGGGAAGGCCCCACAGAAGAAGAGCTCGACGAGCGGGCGCGGGCGCGCAGAGAAAAAGAGCGAGAGAAGGCGCGCCGCATCAAGTCGGCGCTCATGGTGCACAGCAGCGACGAGGAGAGCGACGCGGAGGCGGACGCCGAGTTCTTCGCGCTCGAGAGGGAGAGGCAGATCGCGAGGGAGACGCTGTATTCGAGGCTGGAGAGGAAGGATCCCGCGACGACACTATTGGGTGAGCAAGGGGGGAAGAAGAAGCCGATTTTGCTCAGCGATGACAGCAGCGATGAGGATGAGAGTGACGATGATGGTGCTGCTGCTGATCGGTCAGCGCAGAAGAAGCAGCAGTCGACGAGGACAGAAGCGGCTAAGAAGAGGACTTCGACTGCTGCGTTGCTAGACGACGACGACGACGACGACGATGACGATGACGATGACGATGCAGATTCAGAGGATGCAGACACCGTCACTGCCGCCGCATCGTCGCAAGCGAAATCTGCATCTCCACCAACTGCTTCTACACAACGACAGAAACCGCCGCCGTCCAAGCGCAGGAAAGCGACGGCGGCTTTCGTCGACAGCAGCGACAGCGACAGCGAGGACGACAAGGACGATGAGAGCGCGGCGGCAAGCCCTCATGCCACAGCAGCGGACGCGGACGCGGACGCACACGCAGACGCAGATGCAGACGCGATGGAGACGGACAACACGCCGCTGTCGTCCAGTCCGCATCTTCATCAAAAATCTGCTGACCTCGCGACTCCCGCACCCGCAGTCTCCAAAGACGGCAGTGGTGGTGGCGATGATGTCGTCATGGTAGACGATGACGATGACGACGACGTGCCCATAGCTGCTTCGGGGCTTGTGAATAAGAGGAGAGCTGCTGGGAGGAGGGCGAAGAGTGGGTTTGTGCTGGAGGGTAGTGATGAGGAATAGGATAGAGGTGGACTGGCTGGTCGATCTGGTCAGATGTAGTAAATGGGCGTCTAGGCATACATGGCATTCTGCCTGTACTAGGGTGAATTCAACCCGGAAGCGTTGTTTTGCTTTCTGATCTTTGCATCCATCCACCAACCCTCCCCTCCCCGAGTTTCGTCAATGTCACTACCGACGGCTGGTCAGCCCCGCGAGGCTGAGCATGTGGGTACCTACACCTACCTCGTACTCGACCTCACTCGTACGACGAGGCTCTCTAGCCCCCCGCAGACCTGAAAAAAGCAAAACGAACTGTGAGTTAAACAACAACTTTCTTTATAGTTACTCTGATGTACTATTCAACGCTATCGTCTTGCTTGCCGCGCATACGACATACCCTGATACCTACCTTTGCCTAACACTGTGTTTCGCTGAACTGCTCCTTACCCGAGAGCCAGTCTCGCTTAGTCACCAGCCAGCAAAAATCCTACTTACACCAGAATTCTCGGTAGATGCATACCTACCTACCTTTACCTACCTTAGGTCATGGAAACGGGGGACATCAGGGAGAGTCAGTTGGAATAGGTAAAGTGAGTGAGTGAGTGGGTAAGGATGTGCGGTGGGCAGGCCTCATCGTCTCATTGCACACTCTCCCTCCCTCTCCCTCCCTCTGCCCTTCATAACTCCTCCTCCCAGTCATCCCCGTCTCCTTCCTCCTCGTCATAGTTCCCGCTTCCTTCTTCTCCTTTCTCCTTCCTCCTTAGTTTCCTGGAGAGCGATCTCGCCCCCGAACGAATGCGGTCACGCAATCTTGATGGCCTGGCCGGACTGTCGCCGCCGTCGCCGCCGTAGCCGCCGCCACCCGCCTGGCCTGGCGGCGGCGCTGCTGATGCTGATGATGCTGATCCTTTTCGGAAGTTGGGTGGTTCGGATTCCTGTCGGCTCGATATTCCCATTCCCTCCATAAGCTTCCCAATTCCCTTGCCTATGTTCATCCCCGATCTCGAACCCGGTCTCGCCGAGGCTATCGGTCCCGGTCCCGGTCCTAATTCCCCAGGACTGTTTAGCCCTACGGGGACGAGGGTAGCGGCGGGGCCTGACAGGTCAAGGCTTAGGCCTACTCCGAGAGGTAGCGATGGCGATGGACCAAAGTCCCAGGGGCTGCTGTCCCGTGGTGTGCGGTCGAAAATCGACGGGGTTGGTGCCGGTCCTGATGCTTGTGTTGGGCTGTCGAGAGATGCCGATCCTCCACCACCTCCATCAGCTGGCGCAGGGCTGAGAGTTAGTGTCTGGTCTCTGTCGTAGTCAGCGTCGGCCCAGTATGCAGGGGAACCCATGATCTGGCTCGGGGGGGTCTTCGGCGGCTCCAGCGACGTTCCCCGAGCTCCTTCGGCTCGTGCTGGTGCACCAGAACGCACGCTCTCCGGTCGCCTGTCTCGGTGGTTGCGTTTTTTACGGGGCGGGCCGGCCTCCTCCTGGTCCTTCATGGCGTTCCTCGTGTAAAACATATCCAATAGAGCGTCACCCTCCTTAAGGGATAACTCTTCCTCTCGATCCTCGATCTCGATTCCCAAGGCCTCACTGCCCATGAAAGTGTCTGGTCTTCCCTGTGCGTTGAATTCTGGAAACGGATTGGTCTCGGATTCCCGGCCTATATCGAAGATTGGTAGTGACCATGAGTCCTCGTTCAGCCCTGGGTTGAGCTCATATGGAGAGATGAATGAATCGCTACTAGCTAGGGATGGCTGAGGCGCGCCGCTTTGCTCCGCGCGCTTGGCCTGCTGCTCCACGATGAGATCCGCGAAGACGGGCACCCTGGAACCCGGCCTGGGACGAACAAACGACAATCCGTCCTTTCCATGATCCGAGGGCTGCTGGACAAGCTCCGTTGGCTTCACGGTGGCCTTTTTCGCGGGAGCCTTTGGAGAGTCGTCACCGAGGAACGTAGACGAATGCTGTCGGAGGCGGTGTGCATCCGCGTCGATCCTGGCGAGGTATTGCCGATGTTCGGCACGCAGGTCCAGCCTCGTCTCCGGTGTACCCTCAGAATGTTTCGACGTCTCGTGTTCAGCGAGCGGCCGATTAGTGCCGGCACCGGCAGCAGATATGGCATGGAGAGGGCTTGTGAGCGGGGTTCCCTGGCCCGTCGCTGGCGAGCTGTCAAATATCCGAGGCTGACTACTGCTGGTTGCGGGTGTGGTCTCCTCTAGTTGCACTATGTCGTCGTCAGGGATCTGACTGAAGTCGGGTTGGAACGCGCTATCGAGCGGAGTCTCAGGCCTGGGATAAAACGGGGAATTCAGGACTGGCATATCCTCGACTGGCATACTCCCGTGAAGGTTTATGCCTTGGAGCGATTGGAGCTGCAAGGCACCAAAATCGTCTTCCAATGCGCCGGCATTGCCATCCATCAAGTTGTGGAAGGGCGTGTTCATGCTCCGCTGACCGGCGTCATCCGTGAAGCTGTCCCAGCCCGCATTTATGTCACGCGCGCCGGGTTCAAGCGCGCGAGGGGCTATAGCTGCAGGTATATGAGATGCCGCAGGTACAGGCTCATCTGGTGCCGGGGGTGCCGGCATAGAGGATCCCGCGCGTGCTGGCACGGAAGGTGCTGTGCGTGCCGGCATGTGAGGTGCCGTAGGTGCAGATATGTCTGGCACCGTGTTCTGTCGGAAATGGGGAGTACTTTCTCGGCTCAGGCGTTGCTGGTCAGCTTCAAAATCTTGCGGGGGATCTGAGAACACCGTATCAGGCGAGTCGGGGCCGAGGCCGGCCATCAATTCCGCATTTCTTCGTAGGTTGCGTTCTCGCTTAGCTTCAGCTTCGGCGATGGTCATCTCCGTTCCTTGGTGCTCCGGCGCTAGGTCAGGTTGTTGGGCGCCCGTATTGACATCTTCCATGGCCACATCTGTTGCTTGTTTATCCTAGATCATCAACCGAGATGATGGGGCCGACCTTGCTGGTCCGATATTCAGCCCCCCTGAGAGACCTGCTGTAATCGTGCTTCCGCCACCAGTCCCTGCTAATTGGTTACCCGAAAGAGAAAACTGTTGTGTCCTCTGGCTCGTAGCACTTGTGCTCTCGGCATGGGGACTCGGGGTCCTGGGGTCGTGAGACTGCCTGGGGGACTGCCTGGGGGATGGGATGGGCCTCATCAGGACTGTTGAGATGTGATGAATGCTTTGCAACGCGCGCCCCGGTATTTTCAGCGAGCGGACGTACATCTTGAGCCAGTCAGGCTGGAATTCGGAGAAGAACAGAACACGCGAAATGTCTTTGACTGCTGCTACCATCCGTTCAGGCCCAGAGCGGTGGTCGTCGATCAGGGCACGCAATTGAAATAGCCGGCCGAACTTGGGATGCGCTGTTGCAATTACTCTCAGCAGTTTTCGGTCTGGTTCGGCGATGTTCAAGGGTGCAGGAGCCGCCAAGGGCGGGTCCGGAGGCAAGTTATTTTCTTTCGGCTTTGTCTGCTAGACCCCGACATATACCCCCTTGACAAGATGTCTTACACGGGCGTGGCCTTCGTCGGCCGATGGTGGTAAGTCAGAATGTGGGTAGGTAGGTGGTTCGAGATTCTGTGCCGGGATGTTCTCCGGGTCCACTATTTCCACATCCATGTCCTGATCCGAGATTTCGATGAGCTCAGGATGGCCCATCTGGTAGATGGTTGGGATAGAGATAGGGACCGCCTGGAAGCGGACGTTGACGGCCCACCGGTGCCTGGTGTTCGGCGCCACGATTTTCTCAAGAGTCGGTTGCTCCGCCGGCGGCGGCGCCAACCGCTGTGACGGCGGCAACATTATTGCGTCTGTTGAGAGGTATGTAAATACGTGGGGAAAACAGTGAGTGTTTTCGTTCAGCGAACGATCTAACGAGAGGTAGGTATGGATCTACAAAGGGAGTTAGCTGATGGGAAGATGAGAAGAAATAAAAGACAATGAAGATCAACTGAAGATCAATGATTGAGATTCACAGTAGTAGAACACGCTCGAACTCGTTGACACAGGCGTCACTTCCATCCCGGGGCGACTCGGTATGTGTTCATGCTCGGTCGTGGTGGCCCTTTCCCACTAGCCTCCACGTTTTGTGATTTCATCTTGCCAACCAACTCGCAGGCGCGACGAAAGGACGTAAAAGACATATGCAGTCAGTGGTCGTTCATATTCAGGGGTAGTTGCAGGTGGGGTGGGGCAGAGGCGACAGATCCAACGTGTAAGATGCCCAATCGGGAAATTCCAAGCCCCTCATCAGCCTCGGTGCGCAAAGCCCACAAGTGGTGGGAAATGGAGTCTGAGGCCACACATTGTTCTCGGATGAATAAGATCACAGGAGGAAAACAAGAGGGAAAAAAAGAGAGAAAATACTGACTACAACCTTGTTCGTTATGTATCCGCATTCTGCGGCCACCACCACTCACTTCCCAGCAACAAAATTGTCAAACTGAGGCTTATCGAGACAAGTTCGCATCTAAAAATCCTTGGCAGGATGGAAGGAGCGTAGGTGCTAACTTGGGTGCCTAGAGGTAGGTGGTAGGCATGTGCCATAGGCGACGAATATGACATAGGTCGAGGTCCATTGCCCGAACCATCCGTGCCAAGCCGGCAGATCTACCCCGGACTCGTCAACCCACGACGGCTGCCGCGCCAGATGCCTTTGCTTCGAACAACCATTAATAGAGCCTGCACGGAGATTTTAATCCAGCCTAATTTTCTCGCATTCCCGTCTCAAGAAACTCGGAGAAGTCTCCAATTTTTCACTCTACCAACCTAGCGAGGTGGGTAGGTAGGTTTTCCCCAGTCCCTCCGTGCTGTGCGGGCATTTCGCTTATGGACCTTCGGCGTAGACACCGAGTGTCTGCATTTGGACTGCCTCTCCGCACCTCGGAGCGCGTGGATTGTTAGCCAACACCTGAGAAATCCAAAGCAGAAGGGCAAGTCCTCTCAATGTTAGAGTTCTTTAGAAGGAGACTCGTCGCTGCTCTCCTCATCCTCCTCATCCTCTTCGCTTCTCTTAAATGCGCAGTGACGCAAGGGCTCTGCAACCTCCCAAATTGATGAGATTTTCTCTATTTCAGGACAGATACTTCAGAGATCCAACCAGGTTCACCGATATGACCGCGCCGCGATTCCATATATCTTCCTTAGGCTGGCAATGAACTGTTGGAGAAACCCCCAAATGAGTTGGTTTAAAAAAAGTTGAACTATGGCAACATCAATAAGGGAACAAGACGGAGACGTGTTGCCACCGTCGGCTGGTCCTGCAAGGACGCGCAAGATGTATCAAGCCCGCCCGGTAGCGGACTATAATATCATGTATAAGATGGCATTGAATATCTGCAACCGTCTCTCACCACCATATACTGGCTTGGCCTATAGCAAACATCGTCTTTTTCCTGCCGTCGTTGCCGATCCTCATAGCCGATGATAATGTCGAACCATCATCAGATAACGAGAAAAGCAGTGATCGCCAGCCACCCACCCGGACTTCGGGTACTCTAATATCTCCTCATTCTTTGAAACTTCATGTGGACATATTGCCCTCCCATAGTGGCGAGATAAAGACCACCTTGGGAACACATGGCGTGCGGAGAAGAGAGGAGAGGCTGCTCTCCCTCCCTCCTGCGGCATGACGCATATGTAAACCTCACTAGAACCCCCCGACTTCGCTTCATCAGTGGCAGACAAATGTGTGCCGTCTTCCAAGCAGCAGCTTCCAGACAGAGTGGACATTGACACGCTCTAATCGCCATGGGGCAACAACCATCATCACCTGTGCCAGGGACGAAGTTCCGAGTGATCGGGGCCGGGATGTAAGGCTCCCTTCCACCCCTGCGACTGCCTCGAGGGCACTCACTTCCTCGCCTCGGAGAAAAGTAAAAAAAGGGAAAAAAAAGAAAAAAGAGAAATCTCATCTTCTAACCACCCCTCTCCTACCACCAGGTCCCGAACCGGCACCAAATCCCTCAACGAAGCGCTCTCTATCCTCCTCCCCGGCCCCGTCCACGACTCCGGCATCCAATGCTTCGGCGGCTCCCGCGAGCAGCAGCTCGCCTGGCTCGAGATAATGGAGCTCACGCCCCACGCGCACACGATCGCCCACAAGAAGCGCATCGAGTACCTGCTGGCCTCTATCATGGACGGCTACTCGTCGACGATGGACACACCTGCCAACATGATGGCCGCCGAGCTTCTGTCGGTGTTCCCCGACGCGGTCGTAATCTGCACCACACGCGACCCCATCCCCTGGGCCGTCAGCATGTACAAGATGGCCGAGATGTCGACGGCGTTCTACGCTCCCTTTTTCACCTACTGGCTGCCCGGGGTTTCCAGGTTCACGAGGTGGAACCGGCTGCACGAGAAGCTGATCGCGTATAGGCTGGGGTATGAGGATTTTCGGGTGGAGAGCATCAGGGACCACGAGGATAATCTGAGGAGGGTGATACCCAAGGAGAAGCTGTTTTTCTACAGGGTCAGCGACGGGTGGGGACCGCTTTGTGAGATTCTGGGGGTGCCGGTGCCCGACAGGCCGTTCCCGCATAATAATAATGTGAATGAGGCGAGGGCGATATTTAGGGAGATCATCATCTCGGGGAGTATAGCGTGGTTGCTGGTTTTGAGCCTTGCCGGCGCGGCGACGTGGGCGACGTGGAGGTTTGGGGTGAAGCCGTTGTGGATGGGCTCATGATGAACACACAGAGAGAGAAAGAGAGAAAGAGGCGAGTTTTTTTTCGGGTATAGAAAGAGAAAGAGAAAGAGACAGGTGTCAGTATTCCTTTCCTTCCTTTGTAGAGCATTGGTTTATTAGTCTCAACGTCTCTAAGCTGCCATTCGTTTCTACGTGATATTCCGAGTTGGCGGGCATGGAACAGGAGGTATTCTAGACTGTTTGTTGTTGGTCTGCCCCGACAGTCATCTTAGAAAGAAACACAGGAGCAAGAGTGCCCGATAAAACTGTCTTTGGTGCGTACTGATGACGCTAGCGATGTGTCCCAGACAAAGAGACTTTCTCGGCGTAGCCGGAGCGGTGTAAACAAGCACTTTTCTAGGTCAGATTTCCGGTCAAAATTTTAGGTTGAAGGAGAAGGTTTGGCTGCCCGCTGCTCTATCTCCACCTCGTTCTCACCAGATCGAGATCCATCCGCCCACCAGACTCCACAACCTTTTCTCAACGTCCGTCACACAGGAAGGCCATCTCCCTCCTTATACTTCTCTCCCTTCCGTTGACCGACTCCATACACCAGCTTTCCGGGTGCTTGTTACACTACACTCCCACGCAGACGTAGTAGCCGAGGTAGAGCTAGAAGACTTTGTTAAACCTGATGTGATCTTTCCCCCTTTATCGCAAGAGGGTGGGGGAGTGGACTTACGGATTGGCAGGTATTCTGCTTCCATAGCATGTTCGACGTGGTTAGCTTTCCTGCCTGCAGCATCTACTATTGTGCACCTAGCCTCGTTTTACTTACCCCGACAGAAGGATTCCATTTGTAGCTTGACAATTTCTCTTTGTTAGCCGACGAGAGTTTCTAGGTAACTGCAACGGGGCGGAGACAGCACGATCAGGGGCTGGTGGTGAGTGGAGCTTACAAGTCGTCCAGTGTAATGCTGTACATGTAGGCAATGAGGAGGCAGAAGTCACCCGAGACGACGTGATGCCATTTCTTGCCTGGTAAAGCCAAGCGGTTAGTGCCAAGCGAAACTTTTCCCGTCGAATTTTGTGGATTTTGAGGTAGAGATGATCGAGTGGCCGTTTTGAGTGACGATCTGTCCGACTCTCACCGCATGGCACGGCCACCCCGTGGACAGGGACTGCGACATGACGAGACTGGGGTAACTCACAAGAAGGCGTGACACCGGGTTGTGTAGGCGATGGGATGACCGGCGTGGTTGTAGGCGGGATCGAAGTGGTGGTCGTGGTAGTCGAGATGGGAGTAGCCACACCGATACAGACCCAGTAGTCTAAGAAGAGCAGTTGGCAGGCTAGAGAATTGGAAATGCAAACAGTTAGATCTCGTCCTAATTAGGAGGCTGAGAGAAAGGGGCAGGTAAAGAAAGAGTCCGCTCACTGTTCCCAACGGCGGGGTTCCATGTATAGCTGTTTGAGACTGGTCAACGTGCCGTCGCTTGGGGCCGGGACAGTTCCTCCGGAAGTGGAAAATCTGAGTAAATACGCACAACTGCTGCAGAGTGAAGTTCCCGTAAGTAGACACCAGGCCGCCGCAGGTGTCGCCAGACTTGACGAGATGCCAGCTGTTGCCTGTGCGGAAATGGACGTCAGTCAGGAGGCTCCTTCTTGGTTCTACTGTGCGTCTGCGAGCAATCATCGACAGAGATTTGGAACAATGCGTCATGGCTCACAGTCGGCAGCGATGCCGGCCTGTATCGGCGACGGCTTGGCCGGCCCCATCGGCGGAGGAGTGGGCGTGACCCTGGGAGGCGCTACCCTGGAGAGGGAGGAAGGGTAAGGCGGATAGGACGAGGCTTGCTGGCGCGGAGCCTTGTGGGCGGCAGCGCCGCGGAAGGACCCGAGAAGAGCCGCAACCGCAAGGAGGAAAGCGCACATTTTCGGCATGGTGTTTTGTTGCATGGACATAGCGAAGATTGGAATGGAAGGAAGCCTTTATTGTTCGAGAGGGAGGTGGAATCTTGCCGATGATGTCCTTAACTTGAGCGTGAACAAGGCCAGCAAATTCATCCCGGTTTCGCAACCCCCTTTATATCTTGGAAGCCCGCCAGAATCGCTCGCCGCTCTTTCTATACCTTCCCTCCTATATGCCCTGTTCGTGTTTCTCGTGTTCGCATCCTCTTCGTAGTACATCGTTCCTGCGATGCCCTTACCTACAGGCCGACTCTCGTGAGACTGCAGCTTGTCGTAGCGTTCATCATTTAACAGAAGGCTGGGCTGTTGGCCTGAATGCCATACGACATGGCCGAGTCGACTCATGACAATTTCGGGTGAAAGTGAGGCTATATTGAAGCCTAAGCAGCCAATGCGAGAGACCGCAAGGTATGGTGGTTGTATGTGTGTTGTCAACCCCGCGACAGAAATCCGCGTTCGGTTAAATATCCAACCAGCTCGCAGCTCGCTGCAGTCATGTTGGGTTAAAGTACCTGCAGCTCGTGATGCCTTGTGTACCGCGAATCTGGCGGGTAAGACCTGCAACCTTCCCATTTCAGTTGGGACGAAGAGCGTGAATGGCTTACACGGCTTACATATATTTAATCCCTTGCAGTGTCACCTAACAACGCGGCACGCCCTCTTTCATCCTAACCCAAGGTTAGAGGTAGTCGTCAGTCTGGTAGGGAACAGGAACATGGGGGATAAATGTCCAGGCACAAACCGGGCGTCATGAACAGCTCAGCACTGTGGCTATGCTCTCATGTGGGGAAGCTCTCGGGACAGGACGAAAGTGAAGCTTAATCTACGCCGCAGAGCTGCAGTTCTGCCTACCAGCTTCGGCTCGTCGGACAGAGCTCACAAAATTTGCCCAGCAAACTGCGTCTGTGATGTGAACTCCGCCATGTTCGCCAGTGGATCGTTCTGTGCACAATCCTGCTAGTCTCTTAATGTCGTTCGCGGCTTCAACCCTGTCTCATGTTTTTGCGCTGGCGCCGAGTTGCGACGACAGTCTCCAGTGTGACTGCTGAAGATCCAGACCGGAACCTTGCGCTCTGTCAGGAGGCATAATTCGATCGTGGGACAGTGATTCTCCGAGAGTACCTACCGAGGCCTTAAGCACCTTGCGCTGATCATTGGAGCTGAAATGCGGATCAACGGTGGTGAACAGGCAGCGCGAGCAGCGAGCGAGACCGCTTCTGACACGCGAAGACCAGGCCAACGCCAACTAGAGCCCGCTTCTTTTTCTCTACAGGCAGCGGAAGATACCGGGGGGGCCAATGGCTGAGGAGCGGCTGTCTTCTGAGGTGCGATGTCCGCTCGAGGTAGCGTGCACCGTCGCTTTCTCCCCACGCTTGACCGTCGTAACCCTCCTAGTTTCCCAGAAAAGCTCGCCACGCCCACTTTACCTAGACGACTTGTTGCAGACATCATAAGTACGGCGGTGACCTCAGCCGGCGCGAACACGTCGTGGGGTCCGGTCATCGAATGTGCAAGTGGCTAGGCAAGCGGTGGAAGCTCCGAGGGCGGCAGCATCGTCGCGCGGGAGGCCTCCGGCCATGTATAGATCGTTATGACCTCGACGGCGTATTGCAGATGACTTACATCTCTTAGCTCTCGGGGATTATTGTGTTGACGATTTCGCGTTCTTAAAGGAGGCTCCGTGCAAGAATATCGTGGGTGCGAGTCCATCTTATTGATGGGCGAGGGGGAGGGTGAGGGGGAAACTGGGCGTCTCCGGAGGGTTCGACTCGGTCGGCATGGATAGAAGCGGGAGAAGGCCTCTACCAAAACGAAGCAGGCAATGCATTGGTCAGATCTGGATATGCCTTCTTGTTGATGGTGCGGCCGTCCGCACGGGAAGTCCCATTCTGCCGAGTCGTCAGCTGTAATGGCAGCTCCTCGGGTCGAATGCGCGATGTGATATGAGAGGGATGTGGCAGATACCCGTGGATGCTTTGAAGAGGATATATGTGTCAGGAATTTTTCGTCTTGTTCTACCATCAAGCCCGCACTGGGATAGTCGGGGTGAGAAGGCTGTGGTGCTCCAGGCTGATAGCTGCAAAGTGTAAGGGACAGCATATGGAACGAAGTGGTTAATTCCACTACAAATGTGATGAGTTCAAGAAGAAGATACAATTTCTAAAAGAATGGTAACGTACCTACTTTGTTTTTGTCCAAAGAGTTTGGCAAAATTCTTGCAGAATTGAGGGTAGTGGCCGAGCTTCGAGCGCGGTGTGGAAGTTAAGGGGACTACTGGCTCAACCGTTATTTTCTTTTGCAACAGGCAGCACATCACATAATTTCTGGGCGAGTGCGAAGGTAGTACCTATGCATTTGTGGGCAGAAAATTTTTCTTCCAGGGATAGAATGCAGGAGAAGCTATGTGCTGTTGGCGGAAAATGGGTTGGGTGGGTGGCACGTCTGAGAAAGCCCTCGGTTGCGGTTGCCAGTCCCCGGAAACATTGCAATACTGCCATGCCAATCCAATCAAAACGTCTTCACTGCCGTGAAATTCACCCTAAGAAAGCTTTGGACTAACCGGACGGCGTGTAGGTACCTAAGGTACCTAGTCTGCCAGATGGGAAGCTGCTGGGTGCGCTCTTTGTAGGCGCTGTGTAGGCGCAACAATGGAAGGCGCAGGTCAGACGCCGGCCTCTCCCCCTCCATCAGCTCTGCTGCGTCTCGCGTTGCCATGCTCTCTCGCTTCCCCCTTCTCAAAACAAAAACCCATTCTTGTAATACCGAACCAACAAATTTTCTCTCCGTGAGTCTCGATCCCTTTCCAACCCGTTTCCTGTCTGAAATAAGCATGAGTTCACAAACTCAAGTCCTGCTGTAAGAAATCTCGCATATTCTTCTCGTCAACGTACGCGTCCAAACATTGGATCCTCTCCCAGTCCGTGTAAGTAGAACAATGGTGCCTGACACCCACAGGCCGAACGTCAACGAAGGGGCCAGTCAGCCTTTCTCGACAAGGCGCCCCGAAAAGTCAGGCTAACCCATGAGCATGACCTGGAACAACGTTGCCAACAGCGTAGCGAACGCGAGGACGGACATCCAGTACATCGGAGGCCTGAAAAAGACCGCGACGGCGGCATAAACGACCACGAGGACGAGGAAGACCGAGGCGGTGGCGATGACGCCGAGCGCCCTGAAGGGAATAATCGCGAGCGGGACCATGATGAGCAGCGCGAGCGACGTGCTCGTGAGGAGCTGGGTGGTGCGCGTGAACGGCCTTATGGAGTACACCTGGAGGGTTGTGCCATCGCCGCTCTCGACGACGGCTTTCCTTGGTCTGAGGCAGCACTGCACATCACCACCAACCGAAGCGACATGACCGGAAAAGAGGTGAGTGTTACCGCGAGGCTTCGACGAGAGAGAGGGGGAGAGAGACAAGTGACGGTGGTGATGATGATGACCGCGACGAAAATGAAGGAGATGACGACACACTTACAAGCAGCTTGCGGCCGATACTATAGTCTACCAAGCCCCCGACGAGCTTTTCGACCGCGGTCTGCTTCGACTCGAGCGCGCGGTACTCCTCGCAATCCTCGTTCAGGAGTCTTTTCGGCACCTTATGGCCCTGACTCCGTAACACGCCCGCCAGCTGCCGCAGCGCCCGCCCGTTTGGTTGCTGAAAGCTGGCCACCGTGTTGCTCTTGATCAAGAAGTCGTCTGTGATGATGCCGTTCGGCAGCTCCCTCAATGAACGGATTAGCACATCGAACACATAGGCAAGACGTGGAATATTTTCGACGGAGGCCGTTTGGACCGACACATACAGTGCGTCGACAGCTCACCGAGCAGAGCTTTAACGGCAATGTCGAGTCTCCGCGCGGCATCTCGGCGCAATGCCCGGCCGGTCCGCGACAAAGCGTCGCTACCGTCGCTGCCACCGGCGGCGGCGACGCGCTGCTCGATCTCGCGGAGGTCTCGGAGAAGCTTCGTCACGCGGCGGTACTGACGTCTGGCCCGTCTGGCAGTGGTCGCCAGCGTCAGGCTTGCGCCCTTCGGGATAACGTCGTAGAAGTTCAGGGCGAAGTCTCGGGCCTGGATCTCGTGGATCTCCGAAGCGATCGCGCTTTGCTCGTCTGCTTGGACGCGATTGACTTGTGTTAGTATGGCTTTCTTTCATTTCTCCTCTCTTCTTCCTCACTTGTCCCTCCCCCATCCTTCCTCATGGACCACCAACTTGGGTGCCCCATTGCAGTAACCTCGACACGTTCTTAAAGGGGATCCGATTCATCTAGCCATGTTTGCGACGTTCATTTCGCCCAGTGCGGCGAGTGATGCACAAACGAGGCATGACCCACCGTTGAGTGTCCCTGACGTGACATTCCCTGAGCTAGTCGGAGACGGCAAGGCTCCCCTCTCGGCTGCATCAAGGTCGGCGAGTTCGAGGCCGTTCGACATGGTGTAGGTAGGAGCGGGCCGTCAAAAAGACTTCACAGAAGCGCGACAGGTGATCAGAGAGCAAAACAAGACAGTGATTAATGCTGAGAGTCGTCCAGCCTTGAACAGAACAGAAGCGAGGCTCCCCCGAGCCGGCGATGGCCCACCACATATACCTGGCGTCTCCAACAAGGCTCGCTGGCGTGGCGGTCCATTCCCCCTTCACTCACCCAACTCGAAAATTCCTCCTCTCCGACTGCGGTCCGACCACGCTCGCTGGCACCATCCCCTTCGGCCTCATTTACAGGCCGCATGTCCTGCCTCGCAAGGCAACGATGACGACGGACGAACGAACGGCGGACGAGCATCGTGACTAGTGCCCGAAGAAACGTGAGCGAAAGCGGGCTGGAGCTGCATAAGTCTTCACCGGCCGCACCACCGCCTGCACACCGATGACGGACGAGCGATAGCGACGACCGCACGACCAACAAACACCTGCATGCAGCAAGGCGCCTGACCTGGGTAACCTGCCTAGGGCTTTGCCTCGACGCGACTACAAATGAGAGCTTGCCATCAGGCCTCGACGAGGCTCGAGAGGCCGCAAATTGCCGACTGATTGCGTCGGCCACACTCTTAGGGCGGCAGACATGCGGCATACGTGCAGCAGCTCTGCCCCCAGCCAACTCACCTAATGGTGCACGCGTCTGCGATCCGATAGGCGACGACCGTCGCTGATGGTGGGCTGCGACGTCGGGTCGCCCCCTCCAGCAAACAGTGCGAAAAGAGACGATCATCCCCTCGGCGGCGTCAATTGGGCTGTGCCCTTTGTGCGACTACAAAGAGAAGCTTGGCAGTGCCCGGGCAGCAGCTTGGGCTCTGCGGCACCGCTGCTGCTACTGCTGCTGCTGCTACTACTGCTGCTGCTTGCCGCCGTTCCGATAGCATTGCGCGAACAACGGGACCGGAGGGCGGATGGTGAAGGAGGGGAGAGGGGCAGCCACCAGTCCCTTTCAGGTCGCAATCAATGTCTCGAGCCGAGAACCGGAATGACGGGAAGCTAAGGTACCTTACCGCCTGAGGTATAGTTTGTCATGTCGGCAGCGCATAATTCCCGGTAGCCAGTGAGATCGGTCCCTCAGGAGAACTAGCACGTGAGCGAAATTCAGGGGCAACAACAACAACATGAACGAACGAGCCCAGCGGAGTGACACTAGCTTAGAGAACAGCATAAACAATCGAAAAGGGGAGAATAGAAGACAGCAAGTGGTAAAGAGGTGGAAAGGTGTTCTGTTCATTTTCTTCGTCTGTTTACAAAGTGCAGAGGCGATCGCAAGAGCAATCTCCTCGCCATTGTGGTGCAACTAGCGAGCGTGTAAGATGGAAGAAAAAGGAGGTGTCCCCATCGCCAAGCTCGGCGACGGCCTTCTGGCATCCTGTCTAGGTAGTGTTGTCGATGAGACTTGGACAGACGAAGCCCTCCTTTTGATGAAGTTCCGACTTCATTTTCTCCTCTGGAGAAGCACTTGAGCGAAGGTGCGAGGCCGTAGAGGCGTGGTGGGTGGAGGACCCGAGATCGGTGTGGAAGCAAACCTGATACGTTGCTGTTAGTCCGGTTGCATCATAAGTTTCACTGCTGTTGGCGTGGTCGAAGATTCGATGTTTTCTTGGTAATCGCTACTCACGCGATACGATAGATGACTCCCCATTCTAGAAAACTTGATGTATTTCTGCGCGTTGGGCGGTTTGGATGCCATGGTACTCTCCAAGCCTCAGCTCGGGAGAGCGGTGACGCTGGCGTCCTCCTTCTGCGTGTTCGAGCCAGCAGGTGGGGGAAGAGGAGGAGGCTAAGGAGGCGGTTGGGGATCAGGCTGAGGAGCGGGTTAAGCGGCCGGTTTAGGAGGTGGTTGAGGGGCCGGTTGAGGAGCGGGTTGAGGAGCTGGTTGGGGAGGTGGTTGGGTACGCTTCGGAGGGGGGATAGGAATGTATCTCCTCCTCCACCCCGACATGGTGAAGCGGTGACGATTGATAATCTCGGGGATGGGATAATGTCTTGAATAACGCGCGGTAGCGAAAGACCTCAGGGAGCAAGCGAATGAGACAAGTGCCGCGACGGAAACCTCTAGTGAGAAAGGAACGGAAGAAAAGCCCCCTATTTATGGAGATCTATTTCGATGGGTCCTAGGAGCGTAACTAAGCAGAGCGGTTCAAAGTGATGCCTACGTGTTAGCGTCGGCAGACTGCATAGGTAACATACAGCAAATATTTCCCAATTGGGATAATCCACTTGGGCGTCCAGGGGTCAGTCGAGGACATCTCATTCCGGCGTTCGGAAAGGAGGCCTCGAGCCACATTACGTTGGCCTTTGCACAACAGAACCAGATTCAATGCTCAAGGAAGTACGTCTTGGAGAGAATCGGCCTCTGCCGTGCAATGAAGAGGGGCTAAGATCCACCGCTCACCTGGCCCAGCGTCGACGTTTGCCGTCGGTGACACTGTCCTGCAAACTTAGCACCGGGGCGGCGTAAACAAAGGCACGGCATGACTAACAAAGTCGACAAACGATGGATGCTGGAGAACACTCTACGGCATATTCTACAAGAGGAGTCATAGGCGATCCATAGAAGCTGGGCGATTAGGATCCCCTGCAGGATGCAGCTTCCCCTTCCACTTCTTCAAGTTTCCGTCGTTATCCAGCCTCGTCAAAAGGCAAGTGGCGACCACACATGCAGGTGGTGCTTGTTTATAAGCGCGCATGACGCGTGCCAGCTTTTCACCCCGTACGTGTGCACCTGCATTGAATGGCTCACAGCTCGCAATCGGACGCGTCGCGCCAGGGGCTTGCCCGACACGATGCCAGAAAGCGCCCGGACAGTGCGTAAGCGGCCTTTCTGAGCCTTGAGACCAGTGGTTGTGCTAGGAGAGTGAGTGAGCGCCTCTGGAGGGTGGGAGGAATGGACCGTGGGACTCGGGCAGTTCTAGCAAGACATGCCCTCGCCGTCTCGCTAGTTCACGAGAGCAGCGCCCAATCGGAGGGACGCCTATTTGTGCACCACTCTACAAACAGGAGGTTGATGGGAGCAACTGTACGACATGTCAGCATGTTTGTCTCAGTTCCAGCCGATATCACAATGAGCGGGAGTCCGGATAGGTCTTTGATATGTACCAACACGAGTGTAAATACGACTTCTGGGCTGTGAGGACCATTCTTCCGGGGGGTCGAGCGTGCTTCTCAAGCCAATGCCTGAGGAGATGATGCTTCTGACTGTTTCTAGCTGCTCCGGTTGGTGCCCCTTGCAATGATCCTTGTCTGAATAGAAGCCCAAAAGGGACGCTGACGGAGGAACGTGCTTCCTGTGAGCCTTTTCTCCTCTATTCCGTACAGAATATACAGAGCAGCTATCTGTGCTCCGATTTGATGAGAGTATGTGGACAAAGTCGAAGCAAAACAGGGGGGTCCTTTGCATCCACGGAATTTAGCGTGGAATGTAACCATCACAACCGCATAATATTTCCTGTCTACTCCCAAAAGAGCAAGGGGCCATGCCAGATGATTGACCCACCACTTCCCGAGTGGACATGAGTCCGAAACCCTGGCCGGGTAGGATCCTGGTGGTGCGTGCGAACAACTCGCCGCCGCAGAATGTCCAAGACGGTGCAGTGATGGATAGGCGAGGAGAAACATGCTGTCGGAAGTACCACCGCAGAAACTAACAGCTAAAAAAGGGAAAGTAAAAGTGGAAGGAACGAATTTTCAAGTACATACCTCATGGTCCTGATTAGAGGTTGATGTCTCATGATTCTGCACCACGACGTGGAAGTGGGACGCTGTTGCTTTTTGTCGACGGAAATTCGGCCGGTCGCTTCGATATCTGGAATAGGAGACGGGACTTTTGTGACTCATCCGTCAGCCCTCGTTCGTCCTTTGACACCAATCTCTCCAAATCTAACCAAGGTCCAACCTACATAGGTAGGTAGCCATGGCTCTACAATACAACCCCTTGAATATTGTGCATTGAGGAGTTCGAAGTTGCCCCGGAAAGCTCCCCACGGTGCTGTGCAACATCGATTCCCATTGGCCTTCAACCCCTTTGTTGAAGGCCTACAACTCTTCAATATACAATATTGCAGGGGGCGTATTGTAGGAGGTAGTACTGTTCCTTCGTGAGGTTCAATGCTGAGAAATTTCAGCTGTTGTCAGTGACTGACAGGTGAACATATACGAGGTGGGGGAGGGGGGGTTTACTTGGCATCAAGGTGTGCTGAGTTGTCAATGCCTGCAGTGCACGGTCCAATCAGTGATTCTGCGATCTTAATTGACCCCTGCCATGCTACCTAGGTGCCGCTCAAGGAAAGCGGTGACGCGAACAGTCGGCGCCGAGCCACAGGTGTGGCGCGCTTCACCATCACAACAAAAGGCTCAGCAAGCAAACGACGGAGTCGTCCCGCGCTCCCGCCTTCCGCTCCTCCTTTCGATAGAACGGGTGCTATTCTTTGTGATGGAGACGTTCCTGCGGGACTGGAGGCAGGATGCGCTTAACAAGGCTCAATACGAGTCGGCCATCTTCGTCGGCGATAAGCTACTTGCCTTAACGAGTCCGTCACCCTCCCAAAACCCCTCCTCGTGTCCCGACTCGCCGCCAACAAACCAGTTGCTAACAGCGCCACCTCTCCGCTTTCCTCTCCGCAGATGACGACAAAGATGCATTCTGGCTGGCTCAAGTACATTTTGCTACGGGCAATTTTACTCGGGCGCAGGCACTGATATCTAAGTCCGATCTCGTCGCGCGGAACACATCATGTCGGTACCTGTTGGCACATTGTCTCATCAAGCAGGGCCAGTTCGACGAGGCCCTGGCCGTACTGGGCGACCGTAACCCGACAGACTTGATCCCGACCGCATCGAACAAACGGAAAGCCCGGGGCGGGGCTACGACTTCAGCGGCGGAAGGCAGTAGCAGGTCCAAGGCCAGTGGCAGCGCGGGCGCTTCGAAGTCGTCGTCCTCATCCTCATCGACCGGAGCGGGAGCTGTAGCCTCAGGTTCCTCCTCGGAGCGAAGTCACCTGCAGCAACAACAACAACAACAACAAAAACAACGGGACGATGCTACGGCAGCAGCAGAGGAGGAGGAGTACGCGCTCCTCCGACGGTACGAGGCGGGGATGTGCTATCTCCGTGGGCTCTGCTTTGCGAAGCAGAACGCATTCGATCGGGCCAAGGAGTGCTACAAGGACGCGGTGCGGATCGACGTGCAGTGCTTCGAGGCCTTCCAGCAGCTCACCAAAAACCAGCTCCTATCGCCCAACGAGGAGTGGGAGTTTTTGCAGTCGCTAAACTTCGAGTCCATCAATGTGGATGGGCCCGACGGCGACGCGTCTGCCGAGGCCGCCGACTTCACGAGGGCGCTGTACAGCACGAGACTATCCAAGTATAGGAATCCACGTAGCTTTACGGCGGCAGCGGAGTCTCTAGCGACGCATTACGGACTCGCAACCAACCCGGACCTTCTCCTTGCCCGGGCAGACTTGTTCTACACTCAGTGCCGGTACAAAGACGCCTTGGAGGTGACAGGTGCCATCCTCGACGAAGACAAGTACAACTTCGCCGTTTACCCACTGCACCTAGCATGCCTGCACGAGCTGCGCATGACCAACGTGCTCTTCTTGGTGGCCCACGACTTGGCCGACCGCCACCCAGAACAGCCCTGCACCTGGCTTGCGGTGGGCATCTACTACTTCTCGATCGGCAAGATCGCCGAGGCGCGCCGCTACTTTAGCAAGGCCAGCATGATGGACGCGCACTTCGGCCCGGCCTGGATCGGGTTCGCGCACACGTTCGCGGCCGAGGGCGAGCACGACCAGGCCATCTCGGCCTACTCGACGGCGGCGCGCCTCTTCATGGGCACGCACCTGCCGCAGGTGTTCCTGGGCATGCAGAACCACGCTATGAACAACATGACGGTAGCCGAGGAGTTCCTCAAGGCCGCGTACGGCCTGTGCAAAGACGACCCATTGCTGCTCAACGAGATGGGCGTGGTGTTCTACCACCAGGACCGCCTGGAAGAAGCAGTGGACATGTTCAACCGCGCCCTACACGTCGCCGCCGCCAACGACAGCGACCCCCAGGCCTGGCTTTCGGCGCGCACGAACCTGGGCCACGCCTACCGCCGACTGAGGTACCACCGGAAGGCGCTCGAGGAGTTCGACGCGGTCCTGCGCCAGGGCGGGAAGGACCCGGCCATCTTCACCGCCAAGGGCCTGATCCACCTGGACCAGGGCAAGCCGGAGGAGGCGGTCGTGGTGCTGCACGAGGCGCTGGCCATCAACTCGCAGGACCCCATCGCCACGGAGCTGCTCGCCAAGGCGCTGGAGCAGACCGCCGGCCCGACGCTGAGCCCCGAGGACGACATGGCCGACGTGGCGGCCTTCGAGCGCGAGCTCGCCGAGCGAGAGCGCTTGCTGAGGCAGCGGAAGAAGGCGGCAGCGGCACGGTCTGCCGGTGCCGGCGGCAACAATGCAAGCGGAAGCAACGGCAGCGCCGGTGTCGACTCGAAGGGGAAGGGGAAGAGCAAGGAGAAGGACTCGAACTCGACACCGAACCAGAGGCGGCGGGAGAGCTTGATGGACATGAGTGACGACGTCGAGTAGTGGAAGGACACAACATCGTCCGTCGTTCTTTCATCTTTGATGGCTCTTCTGTCGGTCTCCCTCAAGACCAGGACATGCATATCGTGGATTTAATTCTTTGCTTTTTTGGGAGATGATTCAGCCGGCATTCTACTTGCAAGCATCGGTTATCGATGGGGCCAGCGCCATGGAAAACACAAAGGTGGGTTATTGGGCAGTGCGAATGAGTTTGACCAGCCCAGACAGTCACCGTTCCTTGAGAATGGCAGGGTCCGGGCTACGATTAATCCATCACGACTTATGCCATATATCCCTCGATAGGGTCGGGATCAGGACTGGAGAGTATCGGGTTCCAGTGTGTACATAGCATCAAGCGACGAAGCGCACAGGATGGTGATATTCTTCACAAATTTGATGAAAACGCCAGCCTAGACTGTCAAGCGTAAGAGCATAGTATCCATCATGCTCTCCATCGAGGCTGGATTCGAACCATCACGGAACTCTCTTTCGGGGCTCGCTTTTCGGGAGTTGCGATGGTGGTGGTGAGATCAATGGAACCGCTCGAATGTGGGGAACTACCAGTGACAGCACCTAACTCAACGTCATGCACCTCAGCCAGGACCTGACTACTGCATCTCTCCCAAGAAAGCCCCGATTGAAGCGCAGCTCGGATCTACGACCGCCCGTCTCTTATTGGTAGCGAGGACAAATTGATGCGCGACGACCCAATCATCCCCGGCATCCATCCCATACCGTCCTCGACGTCGTGGTTTTGGTGACTGGTGACCACCGAGAATTTTTGTTCGTCACAGCTGGAGCCGATAGAGCCCGAGGCTGTCCGGGCGGATATCTTCAACAGAGCAGAGTCGGGCGACACGGAAACACAAAATCGCTCAGCTGGAGGGGCAGCTCAATTGACTCATACACCATCACCAATCCACATTTTTTTTGACCGCGGCTGATATTGCCAGATACCTCCGAACTCCCCCTCACCAGACATTTATACGTTGAGGAACCCTCGGGATAGTCTCTTGGTGGCTCACGCCATCCCACGTCTCCTGAAGCACAACCTTCTTATAGCCTCACACACACACACACACACACACACACACACACACGCAGATAGGCATCCCCTAAACCCGCCATTTCTACACAACCGATCCATTGAATCTAAGTACTTGTCAAAAACCACAATGCAACAAAACACCAACACCAAGCGAACACCAGCGTCGCAGCTCAACCCCGCCGACGCCGAAGACCACTACTTCAGCAGCAACCCGCCGCCGCGGGGCCTAGCCGAGCACGTGGCCCAAGCAAAAGCATTCATCGCCTCGCACGCAGCCTCTCCAGACGGTAAGCGGCGGGTGGTGCTCGTGACCTCGGGCGGCACCACCGTACCCCTGGAAAAGCAGACGGTGCGGTTCATCGACAACTTCAGCGCGGGGACGCGCGGCGCCACCTCGGCGGAGTACTTCCTCGAGGCGGGATACGCCGTCATATTCCTGCACCGGCAGTTTTCTCTCTTGCCCTACTCGCGGCATTACAGCCATACCCCGTCGGACTGCTTTCTGGATTTCTTGCAGGAAGGAGGTGACGACGGAAGTGTGGTGGCGAGGCCGGCGCACGCGGCCAAGATGCTGGGCGTGCTGCGGAAGTACAAGGCCGCGAAGGAGGGCGGCATGCTGCTGGTGCTGCCCTTCGTGACAATCACGGATTACCTGTACGAGCTGAGGGCCGTCGCGCAGCTGATGCGGCCGCTGGGGCCTAGGGGTCTGCTGTACCTGGCGGCGGCGGTGTCGGATTTTTTTGTGCCGCCTGAGAGGATGGCGGAGCATAAGATACAGTCTACTGATGCGGTGGATGGACTTACTACCACTGATAAATCAAAACAGCAGCAGCAGCAGCAGGAAGTGCTAGAGGAAGAAGAGGAGGAGGCATTCGACAACTTCGACTCCTCCCCCCGCGTGCCCCGCTCGAAGCGGCTGGTGGTCGACCTGGACCCCGTGCCCAAGTTCCTCAAGAACCTGGTGGACGGCTGGGCGCCGCAGGGCATGATCGTGTCGTTCAAGCTCGAGACCGACCCGGCCATCCTGGTGCACAAGGCGCGGTACTCGCTCGAGCGGTACCAGCACCACCTCGTCATCGGCAACCTGCTGGCGACGAGGAAGTGGGAGGTCGTGTTCGTGGCGCCGAGGAGCGCGGACAGGTGGATCCGCGTGCCTCTTGTTCCTTCGCTGCAGCAGCAGCAGCAGCAGCAGCAGAGGAAAGGGAAAGAGGAGGAGGAGGAGGGAAAGCCGCTGGATCCGGCGACGCTGCCGGAGGGCGAGCCGGAGATGGAGATCGAGAGCTTGATCATACCTGCGGTGCAGGAGCTGCATTCGAGGCATATTGAGGCGTGTATTGGTGGTAGCGGTGCTTAATACTTTCACGTGGCTGCGGACGGGATACTGGCAGGTTTTGAGGGAAGTAATTTAGCTTGTTGTTCATTCTAGAAAGATAAGGGGAAAGATCGTGGGGGTACGGATAGAGTTATGGTATCTTCGTTGAGTCGATACTCCTCATTCCCCTTTTCGGCTTGTAATCCGTTGAACGATTGATAAAAGTTCCTTACAATATTTTCAGGGTCTCAACTGTGTACATCAGCTTGCTTGACGAACACTCTTCCTGGAGAAGGGTTGCGTCTCAGTCGGCGATCATGGGACTCGATTTCAGGGGCTAGGCTCGGTCATGGGAAATTTTTTATGTAAGGTCATGATATTATATGGACAGGCCGATCCACTCCCACCTAGGTACCTTTACTGGAAGGTACGAGGTAGGTAGGTAGATACAGGTCTAAATACTCCATTACGTCTAAGGATATTCGTAGCGTTAAACTGCCCATCAGCCCCTACAGAGTCGACAGCGGGTAAGCCGCAGGGATGTTCCCAGTGTTGGGCACCACAGACGGCACGGCGGCGTACGACTTCGTCTCGACGGTCATGTTCGCGAAGGCCGGCATGTGGCGCACGGGCGCCGCCTCGCTCAGCCGCTGCGCGATGCCCAGCAGCTTGCCCTCGGACCAGGGGCGGCCCAGGATCTCCATGCCGATCGGCACGCCGAGGGGGGCGTCCGCGCTGGGCGGCGAGAAGCCCGCGGGCACGGCCACCACGGGGACGCCGGTCAGGGCGGCCAGGACGCCGTTCCGGCCGGACTGGCTCGGGGAGCCGACCTTCACCACCAGGTTCTTCTGCTCCGGGTACACGACGGCGTCGAGGTCGTGCGAGGCGAACGTGGCGGCCAGCGAGTTGCGCAGGTTCGTGATCGCGCGCTGGCGGGTGAACCAGGCCTCGTCTGAGGTGGAAAAGGTGAGGGCGTTGGTCACGAAGGCGTACTGGGAGGGGATGACCAGGAAGGAGGAGTTGCTTGGGGAGTACAGCTCCTCGAAGCTGGCCGGCCGCGTGCCGGTCAGGCCGTCGAGGGACAGGTACTCGTTCACGCCCTCGCGGTACTCGTACTGCTGCACGTCGCCCGCCGAGGAGATGGCGGTGGCGTCGTAGGCCGGGTCGGTGATGTTGAGGATGGTGGCGCCCTCGGCTTCGAGGACGGCGAGCATGTTCGCCATGGCGTCGTTGACGGGCGTGGTCTCGGCCGAGGCGGTGTGGTTGAAGAAGCCGTCGAGGACGCCGATCCGCATCCCCCTGAGGCTGCCGCGGGCGGCTTCGACGGCATAGTTCCTGCCCACGACCTCGGGCGGGACCAGGGCCGTGGTGTTGTCGCGCGGGTCGTAGCCGACGCCCGCCATGATGGTCAGCGCGACAGCGATGTCGCGCACGGAGCGGCCCATGGCGCCCACGGCGTCCTGCGTGTAGCTGACGGGGACGACGCGGGTGCGCGAGATCAGGCCCCGCGTGGGCCGGAAGCTGAAGAGCGAGTTGGCGCTCGCGGGGCTGCGCAGCGAGTTGACCGTGTCGCTGCCCGTGGCCAGCACAGCGAGGTTGGACGCGACGGCCGCCCCGGACCCGCCCGAGCTCCCGCCGGGAGTGCGCGTCTGGTCGTACGGGTTTATCACCTGCCCACCCAGGGACGAGACGCTGAGGCCCTCCAGGGCCATCTCGTGCATGCTCGCCTTGCCCAGGATGACGGCGCCGGCGTCGCGGAGGGCCCTGACGGTCGGCGCGTCGGCCTCCGCCCGGTTCCCGGCCAGGGCGGCGCAGGCGCCCGTGGTGTTCATGCCCGCGGCGTCGAAGTTGTCCTTGAGCAGGATCGGGATGCAGAACAGCGGTGACGAGGCGGTGGTGTTCCCGGAGGCGATCCGGGCGTCCAGATCGTCCGCGTCGTTCAGCGCCTCCGGGTTGAGGCTGATGATGGCGTTGACCGTCGGGTTGAACGCCTCGATGCGGGAGACGAAGGCCGACACGACCTCGCGGCAGCTGGTCAACCCCGTGAAGAGCGCATTGTGGATGCCGTCGATCGTGGCCTCGCGCACGTCGAACTGCTGCTGGAGGTGCTGGGCCAATGCTCCTCCCTGAGAAGAGAGAAGAGGCGACAACAGGGCCGCTGCGCTGCCGATCGAAGGCATCTGCTGACTAGCCCTCATTTTTATTCAGGGGAGACCGAAGGACGGGAGGTAACGACAGACGGCCGACAGACGGCCGACAGACGGCTTAGGGCAGGGCACGACGGCAGTTCTCCTCTGACGACGGACTCGACTTTCCCTGTCACACTTCATCTCGACTCGACACTGACCGGCAGTGTTTGTTTGCTTTATACCGCCAAAGCAATTAATGAACGGGCCCCTCTGCCTCGTTCGATTGGCTCATCGCGCGGGTTTTGCGGCCAGCATCGCGGATGATAACCCAGGTGTCAGTACCATGTTGCCAGCCTCACCCCATCCAGACCCGATCACTATCTGGGACACTCTTGAAGCCAGATATCGTCACCTGGGCAAGGCGGGCGACCAGGCGACCTCGCCGATAAGCTGACCGCGGTGTTTCTCAGTCAGCTACCTGAACCCGTGCCAAGGAATGGGGCTTTTAGTCAACCCGCTGACGTCTTTGTTTTCCTTCGTCTCACTTCCTGCCCGCTCAAGCCGCCTTTGCGGAATCCCCACAATCAGTCTCCCCATGCGCTCCTACTTCGCACTGCCCCACACTCACCGAAACAAACGAGACGGACCCGCCCACCTCCGAACGTCGGTCCCGAACCTCCGACGTCATTCCGTCCTCCGAATCTGCTTCCTAGCCTCGCGTCCTTGTCAGCGGCGGAGGCTTTCCGTATCATCGCCCGGCCCCGAGATCCGGTGACGAAGGTGAACCAAAACGTGAGGTCCAGTTCCCAGGGTCGCTAAGCTCCAACGTCCAATTTCAAATTTGGTTCGGTCACGACAAAAATCTTTGCTTCACATCACAGGGCATCCCGGTGATGCCTATATTATGGCCCGAGGACTGATTCGCACGAAATGGCGATAGGAAGTATGAGGAACGGGAGGAGAAGCGCAATATCAGATGTGTATGTGGCATCCCGCTCATCGGGGAAACGGTCACGGAAGAGAGTCAGTCTTGCTCACCCGAGGTAGGCTCGACCCGTGCCCGAGATCCAAAATGCCAGCGTTTTGACTGACGACTCCTTCCAACCCGGCCTGATTTTGGGCGGGAGGACAATGGCTCGGTTTCCCAAGATAACAAAGAGAGGGGAGTGAAGCACAATGCACCCATGGAGTCTCGCAAGGACGCGGTCCTCCATACGCGGCCCGGTACTGGTACTCGTGTGGTAGCATTGATGCTTTCTAGGGTAGCACGGTACTGACCCTGCCCACGTCAGCCTTACCGCCGGTTCTCGATAGAAGAAACTACATAAGTGGTCACCAATCTACCTAGGTAGCTTCATCCTGAAGTCTTGCATTTTCAGTCATTCCTGCCGGATTCTCACGGGAATCCCTCCCAAAAAATCTTAAACAAGGGCCGCGTGGCAGCTTATGGCCTACCGACGGTATGAGTAATGGAAAGTGAGGAGGGACAGTGCTGACCACCTTGACATATGAAGTACATGAGCGGTTTTCCCAATAGTTTTTTTTTTTTTTTTTTTTTTGCTCTTTTGCTCTTGACACACAGGTAGGAGACTTGATTGCACGCTCAGCGGGTTAGACAATGTCAGCAAGCGCATCACAAAGGCTAAGCTGCAAACCTCTAAGCGACGCAGAGGCCATGAGCTTCAACGGTATGATTATCTCGCCATTGCTCAACATAGGTCTTTCCAGGTCGCGATGCTCGGGTTTCCCATTTCGGAAAGCAAGCAACGTGAGAGGCTTCTTTGCTGCTGACAGCGCACATGGAGTGTCTTCCGCATGGGGTTCACGGTACTGCATACCTAGATGAGTACTATGTCATCCAGCTTCGGCGTCTCCTTGCCCTCATTGTCCCGCACCGTCGGCCCGTCATTCTCACCGTGCATGCGGCCGTGCACGAACGCGGCACCGACGACCGTGTACACCACTCCATTTTCCGACGTCGTCGACGTCGTCGCACTTCCTGTGTTTTCTTCACCAGAGCTGTTTGTTGGGCCGCCTCCCCGATTGCTCCCTTCTGCGACGATGGCGGCTCCCACTACAGCGCTCCCTCCCATTGCTTCTCCAGTAGTTACAGCCCGCTCCTCTACGCCGACGCCTCCCGCGGCCGCAGCCGCCCGCCGTAGCACCATTGGGGCCGGTACGCCGTACAGGTTGAAGACATCGTCCCCCACGGCCATGTCCGTCGGGCCCAAGCCGATGCGGCCCGACTTCAGCATGAAGAGGCACCGACCATCCGCGACCATGTCGTCCACCAGCTTAGCAAGGAGCTCAATGGCTCCCGTGACCCGCCCGTCGCAACAGGCGTCATAAGCCCAGCGAGCGGCTTCCTCCGCCTCCGCCGCCCACGCGGCCAGGCGGGAATCGTCGAGTTCGGCCGCCTCCGCCCCGGAGATCGCCTCGGTTGGGTGGAGGTCGTCGTTGCCAAGGGCCGTTCCCTCCCTGGGCCGCCCGTTGGCATTTCCGAAGCGGTCAACGGCGGTGGCAACGAGGTCGTACACGCGTATGAACACCTCCAAGTCCTCCCACTGTTCCCTGAGGTTGTACGGCGCGCTGGACAGCGGCATATTCACCAGAAACGGTGTGTAGGGGATCGACAAGCCCCGGACCGTGACGTACGCGGCGCACTGCGGACGCCCTAGCTCCCAGCTGCCTAGCATCTGCTGGACCCAGCAGTCACCCCGGGCGGCAAACTCTGCGAGGAAGGCGAGCAGCCGCCGCGCGTTCTCCACGACAGCAACCCGCTGGTTCTCTGCCGCCTCTTGCTGCCCCGGATTATCGTCGTCTGCCGCGCCTGCTGGCGATGACAAGCTGCCGTCAAAGGCCACCCGGAGCTTCACGCTGCCGATTTTCTGTCCCTTGAGCAGAAGGTTCTGGCCTTGGACGAGGGAGGATCCCTCGTATAAGACGTGGAGAGGCAACGGCTCGTGCAGTTCCTGCGCCCAGTACGAAGAGTGCGAGCCCGAGTACGCCCGACGGAAAGGTGTCTGAGGGGCGGGCTGGTCGGCCTGGTACCGGAAGGAGAGCCATTTGCTGGGGCTTCGGCCCCAGGCCGGCACCCACGACGGGGTGCCCGGCATGGCCATCCGGCCGCCGGCGTCGATGATCATCGACAACGTGGCGGGCTGCCACCGGATGAGGCGCTCCATCAGCCGCGTGTACGTCGGCCCGCATGGCTCGTTGTAGTCGGGCTTGTCGGCGGCCATGGCGACGGCGTCGGCGGCGCTCATGGCGGCGAAAACACCCTCCAGCGCAAAGGCGCGGTCGTGCGGTAGGTAGCAGTCGCGATGGCGCAGCGCGTCGTGCAGCCCGGCCAAAGTCTGCGCCAGCCACTCGCTGTGGCCGGTGCCCCAGCGATTCGACCACGAGCTCTGCGCATAATACCCGTCGTGGAACCCCATTATTACGAAGCTCGAATACAGTCGAAAAATCCTCACGAGCGAAAGGCCCATCAAAAAAGAAAATGGGACCGAAAACCCGAAACCGAACTTCCAGAAGAAGTCAGCGTCTGGGTCAGTGTCCTTGACCTGGGACCGTACTATCGGGATTATAATGCTGCAGATGACCACCATGACTGCCAGCACGAAACCCAGGTTCGTGGCCCACTGGTAGATGTTCCAGCCCATAGCCCTCCTTTGTATCATAGGGATGAGGCCTAGGCGGTTCATAGCGTCGACGAACGAACTACTACGGTCGGCGGATGACGACGAGGCGGTGGCCTCGACGTCGCGTTCCTCCTCTCGCCCCTCTGGCCCCTCCGATCGAGAGGCCGCCGTACTGGAGAGTAGATTACGCATCGGCCTTCCGTTCCAGTGGGACGAGCGTGGGAAGTGCATCCACAAATCGACGAGCGCGTTCCAGCGGCGAAGAGTGGTGGCGTGGGGATGGTCTTCCTCTGACCGCCAGAGTTTCACCACCATGCAGGAGATCAAGAGCACGAGTTCGCGGTAGCCTCTGAGCGAGAACCAGTCGAAGACAAGGCCAATGCCGCAGCATAAGGCCCCGGCGAGTCGGTCCCAGTTCAGGACGCGGTCGCCGCACAGTATGACCGGGTTGGCAGATAAGATCAGCTCCTGGAATGTCCAGGCTCGGAAGATCCAACCGCGGCCGAGCAGGGCGCCGATGTCGTCAGCTGTCGCTGCCGTCTTTTTCGGGTGCAGCACGATATCGAGTCGGCCTGTGCAGAATAATTTTAGAGGAATATGTTAGCCGACATGGTACTAAGTAGAGCGAGACGAATGAGCCGCCAGCGACACGTACGGTGAAAATCTTCCTTGCACCCGGCTGTAAACTGCTCCCATTCATGCTGCCTTCGCTCCTCGTCGGCAGCCGCCAATAACTTGACCGGAAGCCGTGGCATGATGACGCCGCAGCGGTGCATGTGATCCATCGCAGCGTCTGTTTGGGGGGTGCCATCACCAAGCCAGACGTAGGTTGTTTCCGCCCAGCTGTAAATTTCGTGCATGAGTGGGATCTGGACTTCTTTTTCGGCCACGTCGTCCTGGTTGATACAGATGGCGTCGACCCAGATAGAAACCGCTCCAAACTTGCGTCGAATCTTCTGTAGGGCCCCATAGCAGCTTGCCGTGATCTCCATCACGACAGAAGAAGAGGTTCTCGTCGTCGTGGCCGCCGTCTCCGCACTCTCCGGATGCGTCGAAACCGCCTGGTCGCTTCCGCCATCGCCATCGCCATCGCCATCGCCATTGCCACCTGTGAAGAGCGTGATGGTGTGGCTGGGTACTGCCTTCTGGCCCCAGACATATGAGAGCACCGTAAAGGTAGGCCACTCATCGAGGTTCACGATCCGGACGCGGCCCGTGAGCGGCGGGTCTCCTTCGTCTGGAGTCGCCGCATTCACTACTTGAGACTGCTCCGCCCCTCGTGGGGGCAGCGGCGACAGGTCCAGCAGACGCACCGATTTGGGGGCATGGGCGGGCAGGGGGTGATCGGCGTAGAATCGATGCACCGGCGACGGTGTCTGAGTCTGCTCTGCCATCTCTCCTTCGGCTGGAGGCAGCACTAAGAAACGAGGCTGAGCTGCTGATGTTGCTTGATGACGGGTGGACCATCAAAAATTGGACCGACAGACGACATGAATAAAGAGAACCCGGCAAGGAAGAAAGAGAGAGAGAGAGAGAGAGAAAAAAAGAGGATTCGAAATGGAACAACATATAAGAGGCGAACAATGGGAGGAAAATGGGGTGGTCGGATCGCAGGGCATCAAAGAGGAATGCCAAATGGCCCCCAGAGGCACCTCCTCTTCGGGACCGAAGAGACCTTGACAATCCGTCATGTTGCCTGGCCTGGCAGCCTGTCACTGCAACGCTAGGTGCTCTCACGAATCCAGTCAAGTTTCAGCGTTGGAAGGATTTTGACGTGGTCGGAAACACGCAGCCTCATTGGGGACGAGGTCGCATTGCATTTTATCGCATGGGAACAAAGAGGGGTCGGGGTACATCTGGAGAGAAACGGAGCTCCTGTCTATCAGTGAGTGAGACCTTCAGACGTGACTGGGGATCAATGCGAAAGAGATCACGAATTAAAGGGGGGAGGGTTGCTATGATGGTAGGAACGAGATATAATAAGCACGAACACCAACCTAGGAGGAACATTCTAAATCGCGACGGAAAATCGATGCTGAGGGAGTGTAAAGGGAGGTAGACGACGTTGAGAGATCGGGGGTCCTAAACCGCCAGAGCCTTGCCTAGACTGGAGGCAGTGAAGGAATTGATGTGATTGGTTTGCACAGCTGCTGGGGTTCCGTGGTGTCACCCACCCACCGGATCCTGGAGCTCATCATCACTCTCTCAATTTATGTAGTTACTTCTTTTTCTTTTTCCTCTTGTTTTTTCTCTTTCTTTTTCCTCTTGTTTTTTCTCTTTCTTTTTCCTCTTGTTTTTTCTCTTTCTTTTTCTTCTTGTTTTTTCTCTTTCTTCTTCTTCTTGTTTTTTTCTCTTTCTTCTTCTTCTTGTTCTTGTTATTTCTCTTTCTTCTTCTTCTTGTTCTTGTTATTTCTCTTTCTTCTTCTTGCTTTTCTGTTTCTTTAGTTTTACCTATTTTAATCTATCAAATTGAGCCTCGAGGTCGATCCCTAATATCACAGGTGCAACATAAATTGTCTTTCAGTGTGCAAAACCAGTGACACGGATATCCCTTACCTTGCTGCAAGGTATACAGACAGTTCCGACAAGCAAGCAACGGCCCGCGATTTTGGGCTTCTTCCTTCCCCTCGCTCGCCGTGATTGTGTATGCCGGTGCCCATCCGGCTGGCACCACTGAGACCTGCCAAGATATCTGATGTTTTGTCGAAGGCAGCTGCGCCATGGGCGCCGCGAGCAAGGCGGACAGACCGCCTCTCAAGCAGCCTTCTGCTCTAGGTATCTACCTACCTGGACACCGGGAAATGGATTCGCTGATGTTTATCTCGAATGACAGGAGCATTCAGAAATCTTCCGAGCTTGAGGAGGCAAAGCTCTGGTAGTGCGAAGTCAAGAACGTGAGGAAGGTTCGACGGAGAGCGACTTGAATATTGGTCAAGAAAATTTTTCATGGGTATCACAAGCTCGACTTTCATTCCATGGTCCGGCGGAAGACTTCCTCCGGGCCCGTAAATTCCTCACATTGCGATGTGTTTTGAGGCCATCACGTCGGCATCACTCTGGAAAGATGACTCGGTACCAGAGAAAAAATCTTCTATAAATTGCCCCAATGGTCTGATTGGGGCATATCTGTTCCCCCGAGTCTAGGTCCATCTCTGTTTTCAAAGGTAGGTAGGTACCTAGTCGATATCGCTCTAAGTGAAGGAAAAGCAATATGACTAGCGCAGACAGAGTGCCGCGGTCTGGCACTTGCCATGCAAGGATCTTCCAGGGACGGGGTGATAAGGGGTTCAGACCCCCTCAAGCCCCCTGAAAAAGAGGGAGGAGATTCGTTCGGACTTCCAGTTTCCCGGATTCACAATGAACAATGAACCCTGGATGATTAGATAGATCGAGCTGGGCTTCGCCCACTCGGCCTAGCAAATCGAGATCGCGAAGCCTGTATGTATCTCTGGCCCCCATAGCCGAAGGCCAGAACAGAAACAGAGAAGAGTAGGGGGGATGTCCGCGATCCCTCTCCGAGCTTGCCGACGACGACCTCACCTGGTGGTGGATGTGAGATGTTGACTGTGGGTGAAGAGATTGGGGCGGCAAATGCTGGGGTCCCGGTGACCAACCTAACCCTCGTCATAACACCCACAAACCTGGTAAGCTAGACGCTAGTGCCTATTTTAGAGTTAAAGTGCCAAAATGCACAGCCGATGATTAGAGTTGTTGGCCGAAAAGGGCATGCGACCACGTGGCCTCAGGAAGTCTATTCGATTTTGCCCAGCGAGCCAGTCAAACAGCTGCTGTGACAGGCGGTGGCGGCCGAGGAGAACGGGCTTCGTTGTTGCAATGGTGGGACGAACCGGTGGACGCGTGGTGAGGGAGGCAGGAGGCTTAGGGAGAAAAAAAAAAGACGATTCTTCTTAGCTGACGGTTCTTTCGCCACCGCTTGCGCTGGTGAGACCGCCTCTCCATCCCGCCATGCCGCTGGAGGCGCTGGGAAAAGCATGGCATGACTGTGAATGTGAAAGGGGAGAGAGTGGCTTAACGGCCGGCCAAAAAGCGGGTGGATACTAGTCACAGGTAGGCTCAGCTCGACGGGCTTAGGGTGAACGCAAACACAACCACCAACGCCGGTGGCGTTTGCTTTCTCATATAGTAGGTAGGTATGTTGGATGTACAACGAACGGGAGAGAAGATACTCTCCTTTTGTTCGTACTAGGATTCTTGTATGTACGTATGCGGACGTAGGTCGGTGGGTAAGTACCCGTAGATATGTGAAAACCAATGAACGGACAGGGGGTTTCGTATTGCAGTCGATAGTCTGGAGGAACGCACAGATCGAGACTGGAGGTTTGAGGCTCCATTGGCTGGATGCGGTGATGGAAGGATGGTCGGCCATCAATCAACTGGCAAATGCCAAGACGTGTGCGGGTGGGTGCTCTCAGAGTGGGGCGGTTATCGGAGCTATGTTTTCAGGGAAACGGGAGAATGGGCCCAGGCCACCTTGTCTACTCGTTCGAAGACCCCCGCCCATGCTGGACCGTGGCTACGGGTCTGGAGGAGGAGGGCCAGGGGGGAAAGGGGGGGCAAGAGGGGGATTTCTCATATGGTGACGGGAATCTGGTGAGTTGGTAAGTGGCGTTATTGTCTTCGGCTCCGAAAATCTATGGAGACAGCTACCTAGGAGGTAGGCAGGTTCCTCTTAACTTCCAGATTGACAGCTGACGGCCGTAGAATGAGAGAGGGAGCTTCCTTGCGTTTTGGGATCGCCGGATCACCTATTCTGAATGCCCCCCCATCTTGACCAACGTACGTATGGACCACAGGTACATACAGACAAACGTACGGCCGACGGCCGTCGCGTCCGCAACTCGAGCAGCATGCGCGGCACAGGTCATGCAGGCAGGACGTGCAGCTGGGGGGTCAGCAACTCGGAATCCGTGCTGTCGCCTTTTCCCTGATGCGCGCCGCGGTCAGAGCCGCCAATGAGCGGTGCGCCCGCCTGTTGCAAAGCTCGTCTGACAGCTTAGAGACGAGGGGGGTTCAGTCCAATCAGGAGTGTGCCTCATGTACGGTGTCTTGCGTCGTCCATAGGATGGAATCGCTCACTCACACACACACACTTTCTCTCTCTCTCCTCTCTACTTCCTTGGCCCCTCTTTGTTATGTGTTATAGAAAGCGGAAAAGACACCTAAGGCAGGTTGTGCATAGGCAAGCAGGTACAAGGCTCTCATCCGTCGTCCATGGCCCGCCTGGACAGAGCTTTTACGCCCAGACATCTGGTCCCCTTCCTCGCAGGCTTGCAACGTTGGCACTGGAGTGGATATCGACGGCGGGGTTTTTCTGTCGCCGCTCGAACCTCACAGTGATCTATCCGCCGCGCCGCGGCCCCGCTCCGTTGTGGGTATTGATCCCTCTGTTACCCGCAGACCAGCACAGGAGTGGTGGGAGGCGCATGTATAGCTCGTACTGCTGTGAGGTGACAACGAGAGGCACGGGAATGGATGCGAGGAGACTGATACCTACCTAAGCACCTCAAGAATACATGTGAGTGGACAGTGGTTGATCCCAACGATCATTGTACACGTTCCAGAGTACCTTTGGAGCGGTGCGCTTCCCGGCTGTTGGCGTCTGGCGGCAAGCAATTGGCCCTATTCTGCATGTTCATGTCTCATTGCGCACGCACGCACTGCACTTGCGCGCCCGCTTCTCGACATTGAACCCCCCCGGACTTCCTTCCTGGCGGGGCTCGTTTTAGCGGGTTTGGCCCAATCCGACCAGAGAGGATCCCTCGCGGAAGCGAGCCTCTGCAGCCTGACTCGTCCGTTTATTTAGGCCCAAGCTCAAAGCGGGCAAACATTGATGGGCTCGCGTGTGTGCCCCGTCTCTTGCATCTGTGCTCACTGCACCGCTCACTGCAACTGCTTGCTGCTGCTAAGACTCGGTCATTCTCTTTTTTGCTCTCATCCCCTTTCCCTTCCATGTCCTCTCCTATCCTAACTAACGGCATGGTCCAATGGGAGCCGAGCCGTCAGACAGGGTCGTCCACGCTCGGCGATGGACTTAAGGCCAATAAGTGCCGATGGTCCCAACCCTGAGAGAGGTATGGAATCCAAAGGGAGTGCTGTCGAGCAAGCCGTCTCGACTTATGTGTGGACCTTTTCCTTCTCGTTTCTTCCTCCTGAACCCATCCCGTCACGATACTCCTCCCCTTGCTTTGTGCTCCGTGATCCCATTGCTCTTCTTCTATTCCTTTCGTCTCCTCTCCTTCCTCCCCTCCCTCCTCGTTTTCGCCTTCACATCACGAGCCCCCCTGCCTGACCGATATTCCGCCGTGTCGCGCGCCTTGGTGTCGGGTCCATCTTGCAATCCTGTCCATTCAACCCCTTGGCGCCACCAACACCAGGCCATGGCTGTACGACATCAGTATCGTACATGACTCCCCTTAGTTTTTCGCCTCCCCGATGACCAGAAAAAGAAAGCAAACAAGCGGTCGGGAGCAAACAACAGCATCAGCAAGACTGTCCAGTGAGGAAGGGAGCAGCAAGAAAAAGATCAAATAAAAATAAGAAGCTGTCAGCAAAGGAACGAAAAGGGTGTTGTGGCACAGATATATAACTGCGGCCACTCCCGTTCTCGCCGCACACCATCGTCTTTCACATCACAAACAGCTCACGGGGCTGCGATTCATCATCAGCTGCAAAGTACCAGACACTCACTCACCACACCCTACTCTCCCCGCGTCAGTTGCTTGTTGCCTGCCCGCCTAGGTCCCTTCCTCCCCTGTCAAACTGGTACCGGCTCCCCGTCAACCAGACTTTTTACATATTTTTGACAGCTACTGCTCCTAAAACGAAAAGGAGCTGATCAACGTCCCAGACTCCCGGGCTCTGTGGCTCTTGCTCTCCTTTGCAAATCCTGTTTCTTATTATCGATCTCCTATACCCCGTTTTGGCCTTTTCTGGCGATCCAGCTTCGCGGCACACTACCCGTTGGACCAGTTTTTGGCCTGTAACCCCGCCCAGCTTTCAACCCCCCTTTCCGCCCACCCCCCAAACGCTCGGGACAGGCGGCGCGCGCCTAAAAAACCGACCCTTTCTTTTTTTTCCTTCCCCCCCTCCCTCCCCTGGCTAGCATTAGCGTGAAAGGTTCGCAAGTAAGGGACCGCTGAGAAGCAGGCTAGAGACGGCGAAAAAAAAGCTGAGAGGAAAAAAAAAGAGGACGAACCCCACTGACAATCCAACGGCGCTGCCCGTTTGGAATTCATCCTCTTGTTCTTTCCTTTTCACTCTTCTTCTCTTCCTCTCCCTCTTTTTGAAAACTTCTCACTTCCAAGTTCTTTCTCTTCTTAGAAAGTCCCCTCTTTCCTGCATTCTCTTCAGTCATTCTTTTTCCTTCTTTTTTTCGTCGTTGCTTGCTTGATACCACCCTCTTATTCCTTGCTACATGTAGTCCTGCTCGCCGCCCCGGGAGTTGCTCATCCCCGCTGTCTCGACCCCCCGGACAAGATAGGCAGTCTTGGAGACATTGAAATTCGCCGCCCCCTTCCTGATCACACACGCACGCACGCCAAACCGCCAGCTGTGGGAGCCGTTTTGGGTCTACTTCTTTTTCAATCTTCGAATCCCCACGCCTTCTCAAACCTCACCGATTATCACAGCAGTGCCTTTTTTTTTCGTTTGTTCTTGTTGGGCATGTGTGCTCGTTGAGGCGACGTCATGGCTCCGCGATCCCAGTCTAAGTGAGTGTGCTTTCCCCTTTCTCTATCCCCTTATCTCGGCACTTCCCCTCTTTCAATAATATTACATCCTTATATATGTTGCGTTTTCGGGCCGCTAATAAGAGAATGAACAGGAGTCATGAGTTTCACATAGTCGTTCTTGGTGCTGGTGGGTTACCTGTTCCCTCCCTCCCACTTTCTTACGAGAGCAGCTTCTGCTGAACTGGACTGGCCTGGAGAGACTCGGAGGGGAGCTCAACGGCCATAAAGGGGAAAAGTTACCCATTACTGAACTCTGCTGACCGACCGCTGGGGACGCGTCCACTTTATTAGGTGGTGTGGGGAAGAGCTGTTTGACCGGTAAGAGATGAGAACCCACCCAACGGCCAAATCCCAAACCCAACAAAACTCCCTCATGCGCACGCAATCATTAGGCTATCAACTAACCTCCTTGCCCTTTCTGGATGGCGATGATGGATTTGCAGCCCAGTTCGTTCATAACGAGTGGATCGAAAGCTATGACCCCACCATCGAGGACTCGTACAGGACGCTCAAAAACGTCGATGTAAGTGATTTCCCCCCTGTCACCCCTTGATCTCCTCGGTTTTCACCTCAGCGGCTAACCCGCCGGATTGGTTGGCTCTCTAGGGCCGGCAAGTGATGTTGGAGATGTAAGTTGTCGCACACGAGAGTGGCGTCTACACCATACCGGGTAGCTTGCTTTCTTGTCGTCCTGCTTCTAACGCGGGGAAAACAGTCTCGACACGGCGGGGACAGAGCAGTTTGGTACGTGATCCTCCGTTTTGCACCCCCTTTCCCCCTTCGAAGACTGCTCGCGTGATCATCATGGCCAAACCACCCATCCTAACAGACCACGTGACTTGTGACATGCAGTCGCCATGAGAGATCTTTACATGAAGGCGGGTGAAGGGTTTCTCCTCGTCTTTAGCATCACCTCGAAGTCGTCGCTCGCCGAGCTCGTCCAGCTGAGGGAGGAAATTATCCGGATAAAGGATGACGAAACCGTCCCCATCGTCATCTGTGGCAACAAGCTCGACCTGGACGAACAACGAGAGGTTCCGCGCACTAAAGTCTGGGGAATGTCCCAGGCCTGGAATGCTCCATACTACGAAGCGAGCGCCAGGACAAGGAGTGAGCAGAGAAACTCCCTCTCCTCCCTCCCCTGCAGTCTACTATCAAGTGCCTTCCTGCTCACACATAATTTTATTGGTTCTTTTTTCCAGCAAACGTGGACGAAGTGTTCGAGGATCTCTCGAGGCAGCTGCTGAAGAGGAAAATCGCACAGGAGGGCATGCAAGACGCCGATGACTACGTCTATTACGAGGGCGAATCAAGCTGGCGCCCAAAGAGGTCAAAACATAAGCACAGGCGGGGAGGAGACCATCACCACCACCACCACCGCTGTGTCATTTTATGAATGGAACGACGATTACGTACGAAGACGATAAGTCTCCGCGAACCTACCTACCTACTAGCTGGACGGACTCCAATATCCAAGGGAGACAGGCGGCCGGGACCCCCCGTCCTTGACGATTTCGGAGTTCGCGGTCGGCCGGCCATCACGCACGCGTTCATGGCCCGCGATAAAGCGATCGATCGATTTTGTTTTCCAGACCCTGACCTCGAGCAGGCAGGCTACTTTTACACCCCTCTTTTCGATTCTTTTTTCTTTCGGGTTGCATATCCTTTTCTTCAATTTCCATTGTCTCATCTTTCACATCGCATCAACATTCTTATATAAACGAAAAATTCGGGATACCACCTCGACCGCAGAGCGCAAGCTCTAGACTCGGTGGTGCTGCTGTGTTTGGACTTTTGTTTGGTCCCTTTCTTCTCATTTACCACTCTTACCCCTACTCCGCGTCGGTCACAAAATCGCAAGGTATCTTGGAAACACTTTTCCCTTCCACCGTCATATTGGAACAAGTACGGTCGGTTTGTTGGATGGAACGGCACGGATGAACTTCACAAACTAGGACTTTGGTTCTGTTCTTTTTTCTTCTTCTATACTTCACGTTATGAAGCGCTTCTTTGATGATATTACTTTCAGCTCACGACAGAAACCTTCCTCTTTCAGGATTCTACTTTATACATTTCTGTTTCCATGTATCTCTCTACATTTCGGATATTTTACGTACTCGTGTACAAAAACCAACGCAAATGATTATGCTCCATGGTTTATGATGGTAATTATGGTACTGCACCTTGTCTTGCGTGATGTGCGTGGTAATGAGGGGCGAACTTCTCAGCCATCATCAGAGACGAGTGTTTCCCACCAAGAATACATCGGTGGGCGAGATGTGATGAGTCAAGCACGCATTTTTAAGCCCTGGATCATCGGCCGAAGAACTCAACCGCTTGTTGTGCTGCGAACATCATCAGGGATTCGCCAAGAACTAGTTCTTTCACCGAAGAATGCATTGCATGCCATGGCAAGGAGTCGAATTACCTAAAAAAAAAAAAAAAAAAGAAAACACCGTTCCAGCGACAGACCCCCCAACGCCGAGGCAGTCATGATTCAACGCCATCAGTCTAAGCCATCCGTCCATTTATCTACAGATCATATAACCGGATGCCCGTCGAATGCATAGGTACTCAGGTGGGTACGCATCCCAAAAACCCAACCCAAAATTATAAGTCCCGACAAAGAGCGGGCAACGGCAACATTCCAAAGTGAGTTCCCGGCTAGCTAGCTAGGCAGGTAGGTACATGCAGGCACAGTCGTCACCTTCTAGCCTACCTACCTACCTAGTACGTGGTACTAGCTCTCGTAAGCCGCCCGATCCCATACGCCAACCCCACGATAACGGCGATCAGCACCAGCAAGAGCGGCAAGCAGCAAAACACCGCCAGCTTGATGTGCCTGCTCCGCCGCGCCCGCGCCTGGGCGACGGGGCCGAGCCCGGCAGGGGGCCGCGCCATCGGCACCCAGTCGGTGCTGGTGGCGTCCGGGTTCGCGGCGGCGGCGGGGGCGCCGCCACCAGGCCCGGCACCGTAGGGGCTGAAGTAGGGACTGCTGGGGGGCTGGATCATCTCGCCGGGCGGGCCTAGGCCTGGCGTGTGAAGGGGCGCGTAGGACGCGGCGCTGTAGGCCGGGGAGGGCGGCTCGGAGGCGAGGTAGGGTGGTGGGAGGGCGTGCGGGCCGAAGCCGCCATTGTTGGCGGAAGATGGCACGCCGATGGGGGAGAGGCCGACTGGGCTGGGTGAGGCGAGGTTGGGGTTTAGGCTGTTGAAGGAGTCGGGGGACCAGGGCGCTAGTGGCTTTGGGCGGCGGGCGGAGGTGGTGGTGGCTGCGGGTTGGGAAGCCGACTGTGGTGATGGGTCGGCGAAGGGGTTGGACGTCGAGTTCACTGCCTCGGGCAGGCTTGAGAACTCGGGTTCCGGCTTCTCGCCCGGACCGGAGCCGGCGGGTCCGATATGTGACATCTTGAGACGCGGAGAAGGGGGTGTGATAGTGAGAGGTCGATCGAGATGATGGCGCTTCCCGGCTCTCCCTCCAGAGCTAGGCCAGTCTGCGCAAGGCCCCTCGCTCGCTCAGCTGAGGGTCGTGGGAGAGAAATGCCAAGCCTTTTGGCGACTGCTTTGCTGCTCTAGCTGGCTGGGCGCGCACGCGAAGCCACCTAGCCCCGAACGCAAGATCGACGAAGATCTCGGCGACGTGAGTCTCACGAAACAAGCGATGTGCAAAGGGATCGATAGGTGTGGCTAGCTTTCAACGGATGGGAAATCAACGGGATGATACTTGAGAAATAAGATCAAGGAGAGGAAGGAACGGCATTTGAAGAATGAGGGAGAAACAAAATTGCCCCTGCCTAGGTAGTTTATGAATAAGAACCAACACAGATTGGGTTGGATGGATGGATGGGTTAAGTTTTGTCAAGTCATGTCAACGACAAGAAATGGAAAATGGGATGCGATACCCTGGATGGCTTCGGGCTTCGGCACTGACGCTGCATATTCCCCCAGTCAGCGTTCGTTCGTCCCCTCTTCCCTACCTCCCCTCCCTCAACCTCCCGAGAGCGTACGAGCCCATTTGCCCCCTTTCCGCCGCATTCATACATCAGGTGAAGGAAGCGTGCGCAATGAAAAGGCACGGTTGTGAGCAAAATTGCTCTCAACCGTAGGGAAACAGCCAGCCCAATGGTGGCTTGCCCCGCCAGTCGACGGTGGGTTTCGAGTTTCAAAGTCCTCGCCCTGCATTCTTCCCCCCAAAAACGTCGTAGTGTCGGATACTTTCCCCCACGAGTGGACGCCACGCACGACTCATCAGCCTGTGGCCCAGTGCTTTTGCCCTCCCATTCTCCAGTGTCCCCCAGCGTCCCCCCTTCCTAAGCCTGGTGAGGCTGAACGGGTTGGTGGATCGGGGCGCGTCCCTGAAATTGCAAGCTTACCAGGCGGGTAATGGGACAGGGGCCAACGCATTGACGGATCATCAGAGATCTGAAATGAATCCAGGTCCGCTCCTGGTAACCAGCGCGGTCTGATCGGGCATTTTTGCGTATTTATTTTCAGCCGCGCCGCCGTGGTATCACAGACTGCCGGGAATAGCTTCAAAATTCATTGTGCACCGCTACAGCAACTGGGGTTGGCTCTGGCAATTTGATGCGGGAGGCAGCGGGTAGTACGGGCAGAGACGGCGATAACCACACTGTGTTCCTGGTGGATGCTACGCGGTAAAGAAGCCCCACTTCGGAACTCGAAACAAGTGCTAAAAGTACGGTGCGCAGTGGGGCTTGGCATCACCATCTCTATCCAGCTGCTGGGCATCAAAAAAAAAAAAAAGTTCTACAATTTTCATTGGTGAGCCTCAGCACCGGAATGTGGACGAGGCCAAGACATTTGAAGCCGAGATCGAAACAAAAGATTTCGGGTCGGGCCGTGATGCGAAGCAAGGAAATTCATCCCAATGAAACCGACAGAGCCCTCACAAACGTCATCAGCCATGTCGTCGTCGTCAGCAGTGAAGGTGACGAGCTCGATACCACGGCCCAAGAAACGGAAGTCACGAACTGATGAAGACGACGAAGACAACACCAGGGTCGGGTCCGGGTCCAGGGTCGGGGCTGCTGCTGCCGGCCAGAGCCGAAGCCAGAGCCAGAGCCAGAGGAAAAAAGTCAAGAAGATGGTCATGAAACGGAGGAAGCGTCGTGCAGCCAACGACGACGACGACGACGAAAGCCAGCTAGACCTCGACGCTGGGCTGAACCTCGCGTTCGCGAGCATGGACGGCCAGCTGCTGTCGGACCACCTCGCGCAGCAGGTGTCCCGGTTCGGCACGGAGCTCAGCCCCGTCGAGCTGGCCGACCTGCACGTGCCAGCCGGTTCGATCCGGGACTCCTCCTCGAGTGGTGGCGGTGGTGGGCAGCAGGCGCGCACGCTGGAGAACCTACCCGCTTTCCTAGAGGCGTTTGCGGATAAAGAGGAGGATTTGGGAAGTGCCCCGGAGGAGAAGGGAGCGCCGCATACGATTATTGTGGCGGGCGCTGGGTTGAGGGCGGCGGATTTGACGAGGTGAGTACACCTAGGTACCTGAGGTACCTAGACCAAAACGGGATCCGGGCGGGATTTGACTGGCCCCGGTCCGGGCCTATTGGATTCGGCGATACGTGCTCCCTCCCCACTTTGCTGCCGGTCCGTGCTGCCGGCCGGGCCTCCGTGCTCTAGACGTGAAACGGGTCACTCACCGGGAGGGACATCCGGACGGTTCCTTCCCTATGCACCTCCGGTTTGATGCTATGGAATCGGGCAGTTGCTAACGGATACATCTTGCAGAGCCGTGAGGAAGTATCAAAAGAAGGGCAATACAGTTGCCAAACTGGTGGGTGCTCTTTCTGATCCATAAAATCATGATTCATTCGATTGCGGTTTCCTCCTGGCCGACAGTTTTCTTTCCCTAGCCGCCACGATGGAAGCACCGGGAAGGAGTCGATAGGTGCTCTGGTTCCTATCGCCATCCATCTTTCTTTCACGACGGTGGAAGGAAAGAAACGGCCGTGCATTTTGCCGAAGCAGCGCTGACTGAGGACATCTTTACCGTCCTTTCCTTCCCTCCGTGTAGTTTGCGAAGCACATCAAGCTCGAGGAGGCGGTGTCCTTCCTGAAAAATAACCGGACAGGCATCGCGGTCGGCACTCCCGTCCGACTGATGGATCTTCTAGACAACGGTAAGCAAGCAAGCACGAACTGCACGAGTCTACTTGCCTCAGCCTACCTGACCTACTTCTTCAGCTTCCATCCAGTACCACTTTCTGGCCGGGTGTTTTGCTCTTTCCTTCTAAATAAAATCTCGTCGATGACGCCTGTAGTTTGGACTGACTCGGCTCTCTCTCTACCGATGCAGGAGCGTTGTCTGTAGCTCACCTCCGGCGGATAGTCGTCGATGCCTCCCACATCGACCAGAAGAAGCGTGGTGTCATGGACATGCGGGAAACGGCCATACCGCTCGCCCGTTGGCTGACGAGGCCGGAGTTCAAGGACCGATATGCTCCTGACGCGGACAAGCATATGGACTTGCTGTTCTACTGACAGCAGGATCGCTGGCCGTTCGTTTCCATGCTACCTGTTGTTTTGTTGGTCTCTGTCGTCTTGTTGCCCGCTGAGGCGGTCGCTTACGCCCACTGCGGCTTCCTGGCAGGTTTCCATCGTTGGGCCGGGGCAGCGGCCAATTAATCGCCGAATGCACCAAAAGAAGGCAGGCGTTAAGGTAATAAAATATTATCTTCGACTTACTAGATGCGCCTTCTTCATCTCTCGTCTTCTTTCCTCCATTTTCACTTCTTTCTTGCTGTTCTATTTGGGGTTCCTACGGGCAACGACGGCCTGAGTTCTGCTTCTGCTTGCACTCCTTCTCTGTTGTCTTCATCATGCCCCGTAAGTCTCGTCCTGGCAACGACGTCATGCTCTCGCGCTTGCTATAATCGGCTCAATTCCATTCGCACAGTCAGTTGTGTCGAAGTGGGAAGCGCATCCTCCACGCCTTCCCATCAGGGGTGTTGTGCTCCGCCCATACCTTCCGGATGAGCAAGCCTCTTTCCTCAACCCTACATGATTAAGGAGACACATGCTCTTTTCTGAGATATGGAGGTTCTTTCCCTATGAGAAGACGTCAGTTGAATTGTGGCCGGTAGGAGTCGTCTGTTTGTCATTTTTCTCCCACCCAGATCTCTCGCCCTTCATTTTCTTTTCCTCTTCTTCTTCTTCTTCTTCTTCCTTTCTCCAACATCTCCCATCATCTCCCTCTTCTCTTCCAATTCCACAACAGCATCATCGAACGGACGTTCTTTTTTGATCATTTGGACTTTTTTGGATCTTGCCAAGTTCTTGCTAGTGTCATTCGTTTGGCCCCTATTTTGGAGATCATCCTTTGCGTACAGCTGTTTTTCGGAACGATCAGCAACCTGTTCTCCAAGCATCCATCGACTTCAGCACACGCACTCTCACTCGCACACTCAACATAAAACACCAGACCTGCCCGACACCGACCGGGAACTGGTGGACCTAGACTCTTCTCTTCTTCTTCTCTTGCCTAAACCCAACCAAGGTTTCACAGTCATTCTCCCATTCCCATTCTCTCTAGCTCGGCATGAAGCCCACTATCTTTTGTTGGAGCTTTGCTCTATTTCACTCACTCTCCTATGCTCAAAGCCCAGGAGACACAGCCTCCTCATCGGCTGCTAAAGGCAGCCTAGACACCTCGCTCGACGGGAGCAACAACGTTGCAGCGTCTACCACGATTGAGGGCTCGCCTGGATCGCCAGACTGCATTCCTCAGTGTCTCGACAGACACATGGGCAAGACTAGCTGTCCTGATATACCTTGCATCTGTGCAGATTCGCGTTTCCTCGAGGTAAGTCAGCCAACTTTATCACCTCTCGGTCGTCTTGCGTCGTTTTGATATTGTTCAGCTCAGATGTCTGATGGCTCATCATGCTAACGGGCATTGTTCGTCTCCTTGTCGCCTCCAGGACTTCCTACAATGCTTGTTCAAGACCTGCCCATCAGATTTCTATACTACTGCCGCACAGCACATGGTCATCACTTGTCACAACATCACTCTCGGGCCTTCCATCAATATGGGGCCTTCCATCAATCTCGACATGTCTACCCCTAACACGTCTGCCTCTGATTCCGTCCCCTTCGATTCATCATCATCCCCCGATCCACTGAACGCTTCCCAGCCCAACTTCTTCGTCGCTGCGGACGACGCGGCCGCCTGTCTAGATATCAACCTGATCGGCCACCCTGATCACGTCGGCTCTGGCGACCAGGCATTCTCCCCAACTGTCTTGAATAGTCACAACCACCACAACCGCAGGAGCATGAGTAGTAACTCTGCGACCTCCGAAGGGGAGCCTCAAATCCCTCTGGAACGTCGTGACCATGCCTCACCACCTTTGTCCACAGCAGCAGTCTCCATCGCTCCCAGCCCTGCAGCTCCTTCAACTCTATCCACGGCCTCCGGCCCTGCACCCACGGCCATGTCCAACTCCAAGTCTTCCTCTAGCCCCATCCAACGTCGTCAGTACGGTTGTGGAGGTGGCGCCGGCGGCCTGGGTCCCGGCGGCGGTGGAGGCTTCCCTAGTGGAGGTGGCTTCCCTGGCGGCGGCATGGGCCCTGGTAGCGGTGGCGGCATGGGCCCTGGTGGTGGCAGCGGCGGCTATCCCGGAGGTGGTATGGGCGGAGGCGGCATGGGCGGAGGCAGCGGAGCACCCAGCGCCACCATCGAGCTCATTCTTTCCGCACCTGGCGCCGGCTCTAGCGGCTTCGGCCCTGGTGGCACGGGTGGCGGCGGCTACCCCGGTGGTGGCATGGGCCCCGGCGGCGGTATGGGTGGCGGTTGCGGAGGTGGGATGGGTAATGGAATGGGTGGCGGAGGCTTCCCTGGTGGTGGTATGGGTCCTGGCGGCATGGGTCCCGGTGGCATGGGTCCCGGCGGCATGGGTGGTGGCTGCGGTGGCGGAATGGGTGGAGGAATGGGTGGTCCTGGCATGGGAGGTGGCGGCTATCCAGGTGGTGGAATGGGAGGCGGCGGCTATCCAGGTGGTGGTACGGGAGGCAGCGGCTGCGGTGGCGGCGGCATGGGCAATGGCATGGGCGCTGGAGGCATGATGGGCCCAGGCGGTATGGGCGGTGGAAGCATGATGGGCCCAGGCGGTATGGGCGGCGGCGGCTGCGGTGGTGGGATGGGTAATGGCATGGGCGGTAATGGCATGGGCGGTAATGGTATGGGCGGTGGTGGCTATCCCGGAGGCGGTATGGGCCCGGGCGGCATGGGTAGCGGCTGTGGCGGCATGGGGCCCGGCGGCGGCGGGTTCGGCCCTAGTGGCGGCATGGGACCTGGTGGTGGCATGGGACCCGGCGGCGGCATGGGCGGCGGCTGCGGTGGTGGAGGTATGGGAAGTGGTGGTTATCCTGGCGGAGGAATGGGGGGCGGTATGGGAGGCGGAGGTATGGGCGGTGGTTGCGGAGGAAGTCCCGGTGGTGGAAGCTTTGGGCCCGGTGGCAGCATGGGTCCTGGAGGCGGCATGGGCCCCGGAGGCGGTATGGGAGGTGGATGTGGAGGTATGGGAAGTGGTATGGGCGGAATGGGTCCCGGAGGTGGGATGGGTGGCGGCTATCCTGGCGGTGGTATGGGTGGTGGAGGCCCCGGTGGCGGCTTTGGGCCGGGTGGCGGTATGGGTCCTGGAGGCGGCGGTATGGGAGGCGGATGCAGTGGAGGTATGGGCAATGGCATGGGTGGTATGGGAGGTATGGGCGGAATGGGTAACGGGATGGGTGGTGGCTATCTAGGAGGCGGCATGGGTTCTGGAATGGGCGGTGGCGGCTGCGCAGGAGGAATGGGCAGTGGAATGGGGGACATGGGCAGCGGGATGGGTGGTGGTATGGGCGGTATGGGCGGTATGGGCGGTATGGGCGGTATGGGCGGTGGCGGGATGGGCGGTGGATGTGGTGGTGGTGGCCCCGGTGGCGGCTTCGGGCCGGGCGGCGGCATGGGTCCTGGAGGCGGGATGGGCGGCGGTGGATGCGGGTTCCCAGCTCCCTACGGCATGCGTCTCAATGCACTCGCCTCGACAGACGCAGAGAGCTCCTCCTCTGAAAGCTCGACTGAGACTTCAACCGTGAGCTCCTCTGCGGGCTCTCCAGCCTTTCCTGGCCGTGCTCTATTCACCAGCCAGAAACAAACAGGTTACGACTTCGGTTCTGGCCAAGGCTCAAGCGGACCAGGAGGAGGGGGAGGTTTAGATCCGTACGGCGGCGCCCCCGGCTCGTCTCCATCCGGACCCGGGGCCCCTACTGAAGGACCCCCGGCCGAGCCCGGCGTTCCCGTTACCACTGTCTTCGTCACGACGACCTCGCTTTCTACTGTCACCGTTCCCTCCGTCGCTCCCATACCAGATGTGCCGGTTCCTGTGCCTTCACCACCATCCGTGCCCGGCGCCCCTCCACCTCCTACTGTGCCTGGCACCCCTCCACCACCGTTCCCTCCCTCCTCAGAATGGAGGTCGAGCACCAAGTCGACAGGCAGCGGCTCCACCGGTCCCGATACCTCTGAGGGCCTGACTACGCCACCTGAGAGCAGCCCCGATCTGACTGGCTCTTCGAGCAAACCGGATACTGCAGGTACACCCGGCACACCTGGCACTCCTGGCATTCCTGGCACTCCTGGCACTCCTGGCACTCCTGGCACAGCAAGCACACCCGGAACCGCAGGCACTCCTAGCAGTCCAGGCGAAGGCTCGGATACTCTGCATGTCAGCCCAGTTAAGTCACTTCCTTCGTCCGTGAGCAGCTCGCTCTCGTCGACTCCGCCAACTGCTGGATTGTCGACAGTGAACGAAACCAGCCAGCCGTCGTCAGGCGAGTCATCTTCTCCTGGACAGTCAACCTCACCAAGCGAGGCATCTCTCACCGCCCCACACCAGTCTAGTTGGGTCCTAAGCTCACGAAGCACACACACACCGAGCGATCAGAACAGTGGCAGTAGCCCCTCAGAGCCGAATGGCCCCACAACGTCCAGCGCCGGAAGCTCAAGCCCCAGCATCGACACTGTTCATTCCCCCAGCTCAGCAACGCAAAGCTCGCCACCCAATGGCGGTAGCAGTGGCACATCACCGACTGAGGATGTCGGCACCAGCCGGCCAGCTCCGTGGTCACAGCAGTCTCAGGGCTCAAGTCACCCAGGAAGCTCTCCATCTGGCGGCAATGAAGGCAGCCAGTCGCCGACAATGATGACGATCACGACATCACCACCATCTCCTATTCCGGTCACGAGCAGCCCGGAGACCCGACCACCCAGCGGAGGCACACCCACGGCTGTTAGTACTCCATCCAGCGGCGGAAACAGTGCGTCTCCGGTCGTCATTACCATCACGTCAGCGTCGACGGAGCCGCCATCGAGCAGCCCATCACCACCTGACGGTCTGAGCGGGCAAGCCCCTGTGACCAGGACGACGTCAACGCCATCCGCAAGCCAGACATCTTCACAACCAACAGGGACAGGAACGCGTCCAACAGATAATGGCGTGAGCGGACAGGCACCGGTCACCATGTCAGTGACGTCGCGGTCATCCCCCCAGCCTTCGCCCGGCAGCCCTGGTGGGCCGGGAAGCCCGACCTCACCCATCGGAATCAGCAGCCAGTCTCCCGTTACGTTCACCAGGACGACCTCCGCTCTGCCGTCTCCGGGTAGCTCTGTGCCCCTCGAAGAGAGCTGGCACAGTCAATCACCAATCATCATCACATCGACAATCGCCATCACGCCTCCTGTTGTCTCAACCGGCCCATTCCCACCATCAGGTTTGAGTGGACAAGCCCCAGTCACACCGTCGGCGACGACATACACCCCAGGACTCAACCAAACGGACGGCTCCGGCCAAAGCCCAGTCGTCATCACAATCACGGGGCCCGGGTCTACGGAGCCGGGCAGCACGGAGGGCGGCAGCCCGCCAGGCTCGGGATCGGGCTCTAGCCAAGCCTCGCCTGTGGTTGTGACGCAGACGCTGACCTCGCCAAGCGAAGCTGAACCGGGCTCACCGGGAGCCGGCTCAACCCTGACGCCGACCTCGCCGTCTAATGGCACGGCCCCGGCCCCGACGACTACTCCAGCTCAGTTCCCCGGCGGAGCAGCCAAGCTCGGTCGCCCTTCACTGGCAGCAATCGCGGTCTTGCTGGTTGCTCTGGCCGCCATTCGCATCTGAGGGTCTCCAAAGATAGGGGCTCACGACTCTTTTTGGAACTCGCGCATGCTCTAGCCTGCTTGGCAAGTTCCTCTTTGTGGCTCGACACACACACACACACACATACTCTCTCTTTCTCTTTCTCGAATGGTCCATCATGATACACACCTACGACCTGTTTGCTTACTGGCGAGGGAGACGCCACCAACACGCTTTTCTCATTTTTTTTTGTCAGCCACCATTTTCTTCCCTTTGTTTTTCTTCTTCACTGTCTGCGTTGGGATGCATGTTATTGGAGTTTATCGGGTTAAAGCTATTGCGCGGTATTGCATATCTGGCCAGTTCGGGCTTTTCTTTTCCTTTCTTCCCTTTGTTATTCCCCCACGCAGTTCTGACTGGGGGCACATGCTTAGTTATCTAGACGCCCTTAGCCATGTTTGCATTGTTTTTCGTCGCTGCTCCTAGGAGTATAGCGACATTACGAGATGGAGGGGGGACCTTAGTGAAAACAAGAGGCATTTACAGACACAGACTAGACTAGATGTTCAAGCGGTCCACTCCAATGGTAGATCAATACAGTCAACTTTTGGAAGGCCGCAACACTTCGAATCCTCCTCGTAGGTTCGTACTACGTGCTAAGATTGGTGAGCGGCTGAACTGAGGGAGTCAGGAAGGAGGATGGGAGGAAATGATCTGATTTTACGGGCCGGCTGTAGGGACTGCTTCAGGCCTCCTGAAATGAGGCCGTCCGTCATCGGTCGGCATTTGGTCTAGCGGCCACCCGACCGCCTGGTCACGATTGGTGAGACTCAGCCTGGCTCACTGTACGACATCCTGACAGCCCTATCCGGATAATAGAGGGGCGCAAAAAGGGACATGGGGGAAAAGGAGGGGAAGGAGGAACATGGAGCATGGCCGCTGATGGGGGACCGGACCATTCCGGGACCCGGGACGAACTGCCAGCGCAGTTGGATGGCGAGGGCGGCGTTCCAAGATTGGCAGCTCCTGCGAACTTGGGATGATCAAAAAGGGATAAGGTTAAGCCGAGGCCCCTCGGCGGCCCTCTCTGTCTCTCTCTGCCCCCAATCTATCAGGATCACTGTAGGAAGGAAGATAGATGGATGGCCAGAACAATAACTCGACGTGAGGCTCTAGTGTCTTGTGGCCTTTGTCTCACTGCATGGAGTGCGCTGCATATCTTCCCGTCTGTCACAGGAAACCGACAAGGGGGTACAAGATGGGGAAGGATGGTGGGGTCGAGAGACACCGCCCGGCAGAAAAAAAGTTACTGCCCATCGTCACCGCACGACATTTCGCCGACCATATTTTTTTTTCCTTCTTTGTTGATCCGCCAATAATTAATTGATCGCTTCAGCATTTTCATACCCCGTCAATTAATAATCGTAATTTGCACAACTGAACATGAAGCGCAAGTCAACAGGGACGGATGACATTGTCGTGGCCTCGTCTAAGAAGCGACGACGAGACGAGGCCGTGGTCGACGCCGCTGACGAGGCGGAAGCCAAGATCGAGAAGAAGAAGCTAAAGAAAGAGAAGAAGGAGAAGAAGAAGAACAAGGACAAGGAGGGAAAGGATATAGAAGAGATCTTTGAAAACGGCTTGTCTGAAGAGTCCGAAACGAAGAAAACCAAGAAAGAGAAGAAGAGCAAAAAGCGCGCAAGGGACGGGGAGGACGCTGCGCCTGCTGCTGCTGCGACTACGACGAATGGGACCGAAGCGATAGAGGCGGAGGCGGAGGTCGACGAGCCTAAGCCTAAGAAGAGCAAGAAGAAGGAGAAAAAGTCAAAGAGCAGCGCGGAGCAGGAGGAGGCTGCCGCTGATCCCGCTCCTGCGCCTATACCTGCCGACGAGGATGAGGAAGTGAGCAAGAAGGAAAAGAAGGAAAAGAAGGGCAAGAAGGGCAAGAAGGACAAGAAAAGCAAAATGCAGAAGGCCGAGGAGACGACCGACGAGCAGCAGCAACCCCCGCAGTCAGAAAAGAAGGCCGCCAAAAAGGACAAGAAGAGCAAGCGGAAGTCTAGCGACGACGCCGCCGCCGCCAAGCACGATGGCGACGTGAACATGGAGGACGCGCCGCCGCCCGCCGCTGCTGAGGGGCAGGAGGAGGACGGCGCGGCCGCAACGACGGGAGGGAAGAAGACGCGCTTCATCGCCTTCGTGGGCAACCTGCCCTTCACGGCCACGGCCGACAGCGTGCGGGCGCACTTCGCGTCCCTCCGGCCGTCGGACGTGCGTCTGCTCACGGAGCGCGGCGACAAGTCCAAATCGCGCGGCGCGGCCTTCGTCGAGTTTGACAACTACAGCGCCATGAAGACGTGCCTGGCCAAATTCCACCACTCCGAGTTCGACGACGGCAAGTCCGCTGCTAGGAAGATCAATGTTGAGCTTACGTGAGTTTCTTCCCCTCCCCTTCGTTACCCTACCCTACCATTTCCCCCTTTACTATATAGTCTCTCTTTCTGTTGTCTGGCTCTCGGCTCCAAGACTAATTCGGTATCGTTCCTCCCTCCCCTCACCCAATAAGTGCCGGCGGAGGTGGCAAGACCAAGAACCGCAAGGAGAAGATCGTGGCCAAGAACCAGAAGCTCAACGAGGAGCGGGCTCGGCGCGCAAAGGCCGAGAAGGAGGCCAAGGAGAAGGCGAAGACCGAAAATGGCGGCGAGGAGCAGCAGGACCACCATCACGGCATGCATCCTAGCAGGAGGGCCCAGATGGGAAGGTGAAAAAAAAGACTATCGACCTGGTACCCTAAGGCCCTTACCTACGGGTAGTTAGATAACAAGACACATCAGGAAATAGAGAGGTACCCCCAGCCCTCTATCTATGGTCATCCTTTTTTTTGTCCTATCAAGGAGATACCAAGTCATTCCGTATCTATCGAGTCATCTACCTACCTACCTATATAAAACCCTTGTGCCGTACAGCCCCCGAATGTGTAGAAAAGAGAGTGGCGAGTGTGAAAGAATTCACGATGAAGGTAACCGGAACCACATTCAAAGGGCCGAGATGCTACGACAGAGAAGGGAGCCCGATATCCTCGAGATTGAATCGTCGGGTCGTAAGCCTCGTCAACCTCTCCTCTCATCATCCCCCCTCCCCTTCCCAGAAACGAACGATGTGAGAAGATGGTCGGGATTTGTTTTTTCCCCCGAGGTATTGACACATTTAAGACAGCATTGCAGGTAGTAGGAACCTAGGTAGTTTATGGCAGTAAAAGGACAAGATAGTTGGGTTGCGCGGTGCTATCTACAGACAAATAAGACCATAAAAAAAGTGAGAGAGTAAGGAGAGCGAATGGAAAAAAAAAAGAAGAGGCAGAGAAAGTTGGGATATCCTTTTTTAAGGGGAAGTGGGGAGGAAAAGTTGCAATCATGAAAATTGAAGAGAGTGAAAGGGAGAGAGAGGGGGGGAGGGGGTTACTGTCGACTACTATCTGAATGCATTTCGTTCTGCGCCCTACAGAAATGGTCCCAGGTTTTTCTTTCTCCTGACAAGGAGGGGGCGGCAACGTGATGATAATAGTGAACAAGAAATAGTTCAAACTGTCAACTTCAACATGAAAAACAAGACCAAAAAAACAAAAACACTGGTTACCCTGTAATGCAATTCGGTGTGGAAAGGAGGGAAAGGAGGAAAAAAGAAGAGCAAACACCGTGGAAAGAGAGAGGGTATGGGGAAGGATATCAGAATGATTCTTTTTTTGCGCGAACAGGGCCTGAGAGACGACGAGACGTAGAGCGGATGCGCTGTTTGCTCTCGAGGACGAGATCATTTAAATGGAGGGAGGGACCAGCGACCAGGGACCAGGATGAATATGACAAAGGAATAAACCCGAAAGCCGTTGTCCATCCCAAAGCAAAAGTCGTGACGGTGGAAAGTCCGATGAAGGGGGCCCGAAGTCATTCGTAGATAGAGAAGCGTCCCGGAGAGAAGGCGAGTGTGACAATCTGCCTTCGCGTTGGCGGAGGTTATGGTTGTGGCGGCAGTCTCGGCGGATTCGGGGGGTGGTCGAGGTTCTTTCGACGAAGGATTTAGCTCCTGAAGCCCTCAGCCAGCCCGACCCCCCTTCCCTTCTGCTTCTTCGGCTTTTGGTCGTCTCTTTTTGTCGTGCCTCTAGCGTATTTCACGGAGAAGGGAAACCGCGCCGTGAGAGAGCCCTTGAAGGAAGCTGTGCCACACAAACTTAGAGGATCGTGCAGGACTTCTTCTTCCTTTCCGTCTGCTGAGGTCGGGGGTTGAGAACGGCCCTGTTTTGCGACCGAGGTTGAGTTGTTAGCGAGCTGTGCGTGACCCGAAGAAAAGCTCGCACGCTTGAGAAAATCTCCTTGGTCTCCCAATCTGGCTGCATTGGTATGATGTCTCCCACAAAAAAGAGAGCTTTGTGCCTTACCGGATCGCCTCGTCGAAGACGCTCTTGAGATTGCGCTGAGTGAGAGCGGAGCACTCGAGGTACTTGTAGGCCTTGATCTCCTTAGCCAGAACCAAGGCTTTGTCAAAGGAGACCGGCTCCATTCTCTTCGCCCGGAGGTTCTCGAGCGTTTGCGGGTCTTCTCGCAGATCGAGCTTGGTGCCGACCAGGATGATGGGGATGCTCGGCGCGTGATGCTCGATCTCTGGGTGCCACTATAGGAGGGAAATGGTGTTAGTCGATGCGTGGTGGTGAAAGAAGCGATGCGGAGACTGTCCCACATGTTGTGGATTGTGGATGGGCGTCGGGTTCGTAGTTTGGTCAATGGGAGCTGAGTTTGGGGTGATTCTGACCTTGGCCTTGACGTTGTCGAAGGATGGAGGGCTGACAATCGAGAAGCAGATGAGGAAGACATCGGTTTGCGGGTACGAGAGCGGTCTCAGACGGTCGTAGTCCTCCTGACCAGCAGTATCCCACAGACCCAGGCTGATGGGCTTGCCATCTACCATGACGCTAGCCGAGTAGTTATCGAAGCTGTGATGATCACCCGCGGTTGTTAGACCCTACGTTCGTCCGTACGATCGAGAGACAGCTACGTCGATGGCGACAGCTGTGCGAGGGATTGGGGTTTGCGACTAACACGGTGGGGATGTATTCGCCGGGAAAAGCATTTGTGGTATACGAGATCAGGAGACATGTCTGAGTCGTGGGCGAAGTTAGCTTCGCAGTTTTTGGCGTGCAATTCTGATGCAGAAAAAGGACGGTGAAGAGGGGCGCCCATCAACGAGGGTGATTCGTCGACGGCGACACCACGTCTAGAGAGCTTCCCGGAAAACTAACCTTGCCGACAGCACCGTCGCCTGTCACGACACACTGGAGGAAGCAAAATAAGAGTTAGCGCTAGAGGCTCTTCTGTTGGGTTGCGATGGAAATCTGGCGAGTGGCGGCGTGCTTGTGCGCCGATCTCTCGAGATGGGCCTCAGAAGATTCGAAGTACCTTGAGAGACTGGACTCCCGGGCTGGCCATATTTCCAACTGGAGCGTTCGAGATCGAAGCTATCGATTAAGCGCAATGAAGCTGGTAGGTTGATTGAGTTTGTGTTGAAGAGTTATGATGTGGACGGCGGCGGTCGGCTCGGCGCGGGAAGGCTTGCGTCAAATGACAACAGCTGCCGAGATTCTTCTTTGTTCGGGACAGGTTAGGTAAGTGGCTAAATTGTACTGCTGCCTCTTATTTCGGATTTGACAAGCAGCAAAGAACCCGGAGCTTGGCGACGAGGGTGTGCGGAAGGAGTTGCAGCTTTGGATGGACTGTTTGTTGAGCTCAATGTTGGTTTGCAACAGTGGTGGTGGTGGTAGTTTTTTGGTGGAGGTTTTGAAGGTGTGAACGAGCAAAAGGGTAGGTGGTAATAGGAGAAAGAGGTGCGGAATAGCTGAGGCTGGCTGCTACTGCATTAAGTCAGAGGGGAAAGGTGTTTTGGAACGACGGAACGGAATGCAGCCGTTAAAGTTGAGAAGGGAGGGATGATAACGCAATCGACCCTGGCTGGCAAGACACAGCAAAGCCAGACAGCGCACACAGTTCTTCCGTACAATAACCCCGTATCCAATCGAACCCCAATCGAGCCGTGCTTCAGAACTCGCTCAGAAGGAGTCTAACCGGCGAAGGAGGCCATGAGGCGAAAGGGGAATGGACGGGCGGGCCGCTGCTGGGAAACTGGGGACGAGCTGGGTGGTGTGGAATACTGTGGATGGATGGGTGGGCAGGCAGACAGGCATGCACCCTGGGCGATGTTCGAGCCCTGGGACCGGACTGGGACAACGCCCAGCACCGTAGACAGGCCGGTACAGGCTGGGACAGGCGTGGGACAGGCTTGGAGCGGGCCTTGGGGCGGGCTTCAGACAGGCTCGAGGTGGGATATCAAGTGGGGGTGTGAGAACATGAGGAGGGGAGAGGGGAGGAGGGAGGTGAAGTGAAGCACGCACCGGCTGCCGAAAGGAGGCGTCTCTGACGCTTTCGGCTTCAACGTAACGACGGAACGACGTAACGCGCCTTTCTGCAATCGAAGGACCCTCGAAGGAAAGAACGGTAGAACAAGTGGCTGCTCCCCCAGACAGGAAGCAAAGGAAGCAAAGTAAGCAAGCGACAAGCAGGCGAGTGGGCACTGGATGTGTCTCGTTGGAGCGTTGGAATATGTATATGCCCGGGATCGTACAACCCAAGCCGGCTGGCCAGCGAGACAGGCAGCAGAACAGACACCAATGAATCGAGGGTTGGGAGGGCTGTATTAACCAGGGTCGCACAGCTACGTCGAATGACAGGAGCTTTTTGGTGATTTCTTTTCTTCGTTTCTTCTTTTCTCTTTCTTCAATACTGTCTGAACAAATTTCTACAACGAGAAAGGATGGGAAATGGTTAGACGGAGATGCGAGGGGACGTTTCAAGAGATAAGAATTCGGGGGTTGATGAAGAGAAAAGTGCGGTCTGTGGTGTTCAGAGCCGGGAGAGCTGTTGTGGAGTGGTGGTGTGGGTTTCACGACTACCAAATTAATGGTGGAGGGGGAGCAGAGGTCGACAAGGAAGCTCCGCAAATGCAGGGGAAATCGGGCCAAAAAAATAGGCCTCAGGGTGAAAAAAAGTTGGTGCAGCGCAAGTCAGGGCGGGACAGAGTAGCGGCAGCACGCATGCGGACTGAAGCTTGGGTGGATTGTGGTGCAGTGAGGGCATGCAGTGCACGATGCGCCTTGCTGCTGCTAGCTTGCACGAACCGAAGCGCGATCTACAGGCTGCCCTTGCTTGCTTACTAGTCCAAACTACCTCAAGGTTCCTACTAACTCGCCTCAGCTCCTCTGCAAGCTTGCAAGCTTGCAAGCTTGCAGGCAGCTCTTAATTCCTATTGGGACGACATAGAGAAAACTCAGGGGCGGCTAACCGGAACGGAATAGTGGTGGCCAGGCAGCAAGCACTTGGGACGTGATGCGAGCGATAAGAAAGAAAAAGAAAAAAAATCTTCGCTCGTCACAAGAGAGATGGATTCTGGGCCAAGGAGATCAGGGGAGGGGGGACGGTCAATGGACATTAGGCGATGGGCAATGGGTGATGGGGATGCGGATGGATATAAAAAAAATGCTGGCGGCTGGAAGGGGTCGGGTGGTGTGTTCTTGGTCACCGCGATGCTACGAATATGTGCCGTGGGCCAGGAGGAGGGGCTTCAGGAGGGGTCGTGGTTGGTTCAGATCAGGAGAAAAGAGGTTGGGTAGGTTGGTCAGATCATTCTACGGAGTATGTCGTTAGCGCGCCAAAAAGACGAACGGGCGCACGGGAGGGCGATGCACATGCAACTCCTTGCTCTCCTTGCTAAACATTTTCTCCGTTAGCTCCTGTGTGTCCTGTCTGCCAATAGTACGCAACATCACGTTGATCCCGCATCGGGTTGAAAGCAAGGATGGATATCGTCGATCCAGTCACGTTCTGTGGCACTCTCGAGGCACTCACCTCCACGGTGAATACGATACGGGGTACCACCCAGAAATCAGTGCCGACGGGACGAGAGTCAGACAACCTAGCGATTCGCAACAGCGAACACGAAAAAGAAGAAGGGACTCGGTGTATGGCGCACGGAAGTATATATATGCATGTATGGCCACCCTCTGGCCGGCCAACTGGGTGTTCCGTACGGAATATGGACCTGGTCCTTCTATTTTAGCTCGGTGCGATGACGCCAACAATGATCCCCAGCGGCGAGACGGACGGCAACAAACTGGCACATACTGGCCGATAAAGAGAGGCAGTGGTAGGTCATGGGGACGCTCCGTACCGCCTTCTCGGAGTCGTTCGCGATGATCCTGGCCACAGCTGGTCACAGCAGGCGAACACATGTTTGACACGGTCAGGGGGCTTCACGTTTCTAGCGTTTCCCTATGAAGTGATTGGGTGTTCTTGTTCCGGCACCCGCCCGAAGTGCGCCCACACCACCTCTTTCTTGGATGCAAGTCCTGTAGTCCTGCAGTCCTGGATGCAAGTTGGCTGGATGCTGGATGGGTAAACTGCTAACCATTCCTGTGGCTCTCCTGTGTGGCTTCTGCACGTGTGGGAAACTGTGCGCCTTCAGGCGCCGCCACTTGATGCAGGTCTTGAAGCAAGCTCCCTACCACCGACACATTGGGCCATCAGCGTGCAGCAGCTGTCTTTGCATGTGCCTGATTAAGTAGGCACCGGAAACATCAGAACAGGTGTCTGTCAGGGCGGGAAGGGTGTGGCCGTGATTCGCTGTTTCAACCAACCCTGCGACAATCCGCAGGAGGTTTTACTAGGAAAGCCCGAGGCTCAAGTAAGTTGGTGCATGCCTCAATATTTCCGAACACCCCCATCGGTAGGGGAAGCGATCATCAGCGAGCGACATCTGGGATCTCTGATTGTATCTAGCGATTGCAACGGCAGAGCAGACAAGTTGCCGCATGCTAGTCGGTGCTAGCGGGGATTCTTGTGTAGGACTTTGCAGGACTTGCAGCAGACGTAGCAGACGCGCAGAGAACTGGGGGGCATCAACTGTTTCTTGTTTCATCAACGGAATCTGCGGATGTGTCAAAACGTCGAGCCCCCTGACTTCTCTGTCAAAGCCCATCCTTTCCATCCCATTTTCATGACAAGCAACGTACGAGGGGAGGGGGAGGGGGAGAATTTTCTGAAAGCTATCCTACTATCCGTACATACGTACAATACTTTCGATCGTGAGAACCTTAGCCAGGATTGTACACTGCACGGCGGCGGGATCGATAGGTGTTTGTTCGGATGTGAAACATCATCCTCGATGCGGGGTGAACGCTGCTCAAAGACGGCTCATTGCCATGTGACCTTGACTTCAATGGTCTGTGCTCCACACTAGAGCTAAGTGGCTGCCGGCTCGGCCCCACATTTGAGACGGGAATTCAAGTCGACGCGTCCGTCGTCTGGAGACTCGCGTCAAGCTACCAGGCATTTGATGTAGCCTTGTATCAGATACCATCTTTTGGATATCAAACCACAAGTATCCGGCCAATTCGAGGAGGTGGTGGTTGCTGTAACGCCTCATTGCCTTCCCTCTTGGCGTAGTCTCGCTTGTCCGCGCTATTGCTATGGATGGTCGCACCCCTTCCAGGCAATCGGCTGGAGCATCAGAAGGTACAGGGCCGGGGATGAAACCAGAACGCGAGAACACAACCTTGCTGTCTAGCATCGCGAGGACTCCACCTAATGGCCCCAATGGCCTCGGTCAGCGCGCAGTCAGTGCGGAGCCGTCCTCCGCCGCCCGGCACTTCGCGATCCACACTCCGGGTCAGCTTGCGCGGGAGGGCCGAGGTGTGAGCGTGCCCCACCGCACACCAACTGCGCAGATCGGCCGCTCACTACCGGGGTCGGGATCGGGGCTCGGGCCAAGCTCGGGGACCGGCAGGAGGAGAGAAGCCGATGGGCTCGATGCGTCAGCACGCCACCTGAGGACGTCCGTGAACAAGGCAACGCCACACGCCCGCAAAGCCATCGAGGTCCTCAAGGGCCGGCGAACGGCCATATTCAACACGCCGGGCCGGGCCGCCCGGGATGCCCGCCGCCGTACCAGCCACGCTGACCAGCAGGACGCCCCGTTCGACGCGCTTCGCCATCTCAGCCGGAGGCTAGCCCCTGCCACGCAGCGTGTCGTGACGTCATCATCGCCGGGCAGCGGCGCCGGACGCGACAGTCTGACTTCGGACCCGAGGAGGCGCTTCAGCTCAGGCGGTGGTGCGGAGGTAGAGAGCGAGGACGACGACTCCGGGCTTCTTATGAGGAGGCCCCGGTTGTCGTTGCCTCTCGACTACGACGACGGCGACGGCGAGCTGCGCCGACCCCGGACGTCAGGCCTGGAAGACACGGTCATGTCCGTGGAGCGGCCGCGTCGGGCTATCAGTGAACAGCCGTGGAACAGGTCTGACCGCGAGAGTTTGCGTATGAGCGATGTCTTTGGCCAACCCGATTTCACTGGTGAAATCAACTTCGAGGATGAGGGGATGCTGCCGTTGCCATTCGATCTGGGAGCCGGTGACGAGTCTGAGCAGCGGGACGACGATTTCACACTCGAAAGGTACAACTATCTTTCCCGCACAACGCGACAGAAATGCACTAACAAATGTCATAGGCTTGACTCCTCCCCTGGACGACGAGAACCCCTAGCAGCTGGCCGACAGAGCGATTTTGGCACGATAGAAGTGCCAGTCGACGTCGATAGCCCCTTCAGATTCGATCCGCAGCTTCCAGAGGATTCAATCGAGGTCCCCGAGCTCGAATTCGATGACGGTTCCCCTACGACATCGCCTCTGGGTCTTCCCATCCCTGGAAGAGAAGCCGCGGAGGCCGTAAACCGCGACGAGGAGGAGTTGGAGGAGCACGCCGGGGCAGCTGCTGCCTTCGACGACGATTACAGCGCGGTGGACCCAGCCGGCGGCGAGCAGTTTGATGAAGGCGTTCTCGACAGCGATGACAACGTTGACGTTGATGTCGACATCATGGAGGAGGAGGCAGCAGACGCAGATATCGCCGCCGCCGCCACTACAGCAGCAGCCGAGAACGAATCGACTAAGACAAGGAAGAAAAGAAGCGCCACGGCGAAAAAGTTCGGCGTGAATGACCCTTGCCTCCCGGCCTCTGTCGTCAAGCGGCTGGCGCAGACCCTGGCGACCACGAGCGGCGTGCGCAACCCCAAGATCAGCCAGCACACGCTGAGGCAGATGATGCTTGCCACGGACTGGTTCTTTGAACAGCTCGGGGGTGACCTGGCTGCCTACGCGCACCACGCGGGCCGCAAGACGATCGAGAACGTTGACGTGACCCTTCTTATGAGCCGGTAAGTTTCTTACATTGCGAACCCTTATCTCTCATTGCCCCAACCTACTCCATCGTTGTGGGGGGGGGGGGGGGGGGGTTGCCGGTGGTCAGGCCAGCCCCTTCGGCTTCGGAGCCCGCAAGTAGGTGTGCTGTTGGGCTTAGTCTAACAGTCTCATGCGAGGTGGGCAGGCGGCCGGTGCGAGTCCTGGGCCTCGATNGAGTGGTGCTAATAAAAGGCCTCATTCTTCCCCTCTCCCCTTGACCGTACAGACAACGGCAGACCAGCTCCCAGGCCACGCTATTCTCGCTTGCTCAGCGGCATCTGCCCAGAGAGTTGCTGCAGGAGCTCCGCATGCCGCCGAAATCTTCACCCAAGAAGCGCCGCAAGACTGGGCGGGCCGCAGCCGAGGCCGAAGATGGGAGCTGATGATGGGAACAGAGTGGCCGTGGTGACGACAGCACCAAAATTCGATTTAAAACGACCTTTTTCGAGGACAAGAGAACCGGTTGCATATGCGGGGGATTACGTCAATGCCCCCGAATCTCATCGGATGGTCTTCCCGTGTATGCCGCCCTCACCAGCTCTTGTTCATGCGGACGCGACGGGCTACATCGGAGGGTGGCTTCTTCACAACCATCCAGAACATTATTGACGTGGCTGCGGCAAGGCCGTACCTATAGTTGGGGCGATGGAAGTGAGCATGGGATTGGCTAATAAGGAACCCTTGAATACCTTCCTCATAGGGTTGAGATAGAGACCAAGACCCATAGGTCGGCCACATCTGTACCGAGGGGGGAAACAGGGACTGGAAGGGGCCGCGAAAGCGCAGCAGCAATGACTTACCAGGTGAAGATATACTGGGCGTGGTTATTCCTCAGGTTCACCTCGGCGGCTCTGCCGATGGGAACGCCTTTACTCTGCATGTCCAGGACCTGGTATAGATCAGGCTCTGTTCATGGTCAGGTGGTGCGTGACGGCCGGAAATTTATGTCAGCCTCTGAAAACCTGAAAAGAGACAGAAAGGCAAAAGAGCTAGAAGCATCATCAAGCTAGGCAGTCACCAGTTTCGACTAGTACTCACCCATAGTCGCCTCAATCCACACTGGCTGGCTGCCCGTCAGCGTAGCCATCTGCTCCACATCCGGGAAGTAGAACTCGCCCTTCTCCGGCGCGTTCTCCGGCGTGAACATGTTCTTCTTCCACGGCTTCCTGATCAGCCCCTCGACGCGCACCTCGCCCCTGGGAAGGGCCTCCGCGGCCCTGTCCCGCTGGCGCTTGAACTTCTTGTTGATGAAGCCCCGGTTTACCAGCACCGCCGCGGGTGGTTTCTCGTCGTCGTTTTTCATCGATTCAGGCACGGACGGCTCAAGCGGCGTGATCACCATGTACCCCTGCTCGCCGTCGCGCACGCGCGGCCCCACCAGCATCTCGAGGTCGTGCCGGAACGTGCCGGTCGTGTAGACGCGGCGGTAGTCGAAGTCGGCGACGGCGTTAGGGTCCACGCGGGGGGGGAGAGGGAGGGGCGTCCGCACGAGCCGGTCCTCGCACTTGGCGATCAGGTCGGTCTTCCACCTGAGACGGAACACTTGCCAGGTGCCCAGCGCCAGCGCCGTGAGTGGGATTATGGCTAAGTAAAGAGAGAGAGGAGAGGAGAGGTGGTGACATCAGGTCAGTGGTGGGGGTTGCTTGCTGCAACTTTTCTGTCGCTGACCTGGATTTCATGCGGGTGACCAAGGCGTACCAAGAATTATCAGGCCTGGACCATGCTTCCTGCCTGACCGGACTATTTCTGGAGGGTTGTCGAGGATCGAGGTGAAGTTCGGATCGTCGGCTGGCTGCTGCCTCGTCCGGAGTCGGGGAGTGGACGATATGGGTCGGCGGGTATGGCGCGGCAGGCCGGCGCGGGCCGTCGGGATAGCTTGGAATCTGCTGCTGATCAGAGCTCCTTGCTCGCAGACCTGGCGAGCGGCTACCCTCGCCGTGGATGGCCGTAGTAGGCGAGTTGCTGCCCTCATGGTGTCTCAGGCGGCAGATTATCTGCAGTGACCCATGGAGAGCTCTCAATTGACTCTCGAACAAAGGCAGGTTGGTCGGGATCTGAAGTAATTTCATCTGGTGATCTCGCGATCGGCGGCGTCGGCAGTGGGGCTGGGGGGCTGGTAGCGATTGGACTGCTGAAAAAACCCCTGTCACTCACCCGCCGCTAGTGGCACACCCTGCCATGCACACGCCTGTGCTTTTGAACAGCTCAGCTGCCAGGCCACGCTTTTGCCCACCTATTATTACCCCAGCTTCCGACATCGTCATCGTCGCAACTCTAATCGTCAAGCCAGATCTCCGGGGTTCTTGAAGCAAGCCGCTTTCTAAGTGCATACCTTCACGCGTCTGCGGACTTAGACCAAAAGCGAATCAAAAGGATCGATACTCGGGCACTACCTAATTCCGAGCTTGGCATTGGAGCTCGCATCTGACACTCTTCAAGCAACTCCACGGTGTGACAGAAATCTCGACGTCACAAATTGAAGCTGAAGCGAGGCTGCGAGCTTGTCTGCGAAGATCCAGTGCCCGCTATGTTCTTCCAGGGCACGCTGCAGGAGGGCATCGCCTCTGCGGTGCAGGAAGCCAAACTTGTCATCTGCTTCGTGACGAGTGAGTTCGCAACCCTTCAAGAATCCTACAGGAGCAAAGCTGTAGTACGCCGCTCATAACTTAACCCATTCAAAGCATTGACATGATGTTGCCGCAGACGATGGAGATGAGAGTAAAGAGTGGGAGGACATGCTCCTCACAAACACCTTGGTAAGTCTCATCACTCACTCTGGCAATACAGCTCACTGAAACACCCACAAGAGAACTGGAAAAGTTTGTTGTTCTGCGTATGAACTCAAGACCAAACCATATACGGATTTACTTACATAGCGCCTGAGAAAAAGGTCACCGACAAAATAAGTAGCGAAGCAGTGCTGCTTCGTCTCCTGGCTGGGTCAGAAGAGGCCAAATACCTGGCTGCAATCTTTCCACTACCGAAGACTCCGACGCTGGTCATGATCAGGTAAGCCGATGGCATTGGTACGACCAGCACGGCCCACACGCTCGCACAAGCCTCCGCTAATGCATACATGCGACTCAGGAACGGTGAGCTCAAGGAATACATAGCAGCGGGAGTGTCGAGGGAGGCATTACTAGCAAGACTCTGCAAGGCGTTGGGCGTTGTCCCTCAGGCACAGCCGAGCCAGGCAGCGCCAGTAGAGACGTCTGAATCTCTTCCCCAGGTTGCGGTGGGTCATCGATCATCGGCACCAGTGGCGGCCGTACCAGAGGCTTCGAGCGGCAACTCCAGCTCCCTGCCGGATACGCCTGCTTCGAGCAATGAGGAACAGCATCATAGTGAGCCTGTCGGCGGAGCCGCCGCCGCCGCCGCCGCCGCCGCCGCCGCCGCCGCCGCTGCTGCTGCTGCTGCTGCTGCTGCTGCCGCGGAGAAAGAGAAGGAGAGGAGGCGACAAGAGAAGGGTAAATGGCGGGCCGTCGACGACGTAGAAGCCGTACAGAGCAGCAACAAACCAGACCCTGAGCACGAGGAGGTCAAGAGGGCTTCTGAACAGCTCAGAAAACGGCAGCTGGAGGCGAAGGACGAGAGGCGGCGCATTCTGCAACAGATCGAGAACGACAAAATCGCGCGGAGGGTTCGCGAGGAAGAACGTCGGGCTGCGAGGAAGGCCGCCTTGCACGCGCAGCAGAACGATGTTGTTGACGATGATACGGCGGCGGCGGCGGAGACGAGCCCGGCGCAACCTGCCTCCAGGGGCACCAGCAGCAGCAGCAAACAGAGCGCGAGATGTGCGCTGCAGGTACGCGACTTCGACGGCTCGACCATCCGCACGCGCATGCCGAGCAGTAGCACCCTAAGTACCGACGTGCGCAAGTGGATTGACGAGAACCGACCCGCCGCAGCGGACGGCGGCGGCGGCAGCCCAGGGCCGTACACCTTCAGGGTCGTGCTGACGCCGCTGCCGAACCGGACCATCGACGAGACAGAGGAGGCCCGCTCGCTGCATGACCTCGGCCTCGTGCCCTCCTCGACATTGATACTCGTCCCCGTCCCCACCGGCAAGCGCATTTCATTAGCGTACGAGGCCGGCCCCGACGCGGGATTCTTCGCCAGGATCATGGCCTTCTTCGTCGGCATCCTGAATTCGATCGCGCTCTTCTTTTCCACGCTCTTCTCGACGGCAGGACCACCCGCGCCGCCCCCAGCAGGGCACCAGGGGGGCTTACAACCAAGCCCGAGGGGCGGCCGCGCCGTCGGTGGCGACCATCGGCAAGAATCCTCGGCGAGGGTCACGGGCTTCCGGAACCCAGGCGATGATCGGCGGGATTACCAGCTGTATAACGGGAACTCGGTATGTCGTACTACCTCTTACCTACCTATTTTCGATTTCTTTCGAAAACAAGCAGACTCTCCCCGCCCCATGACAAGGAAGGCTCGGTATCTGCTGGTCTACTTCGCTCACACGAGACCATTGCACAGCTTAACTTCGAGCCACGCCCAGATGATGAAGACGATGAAGTCGCCAAATAGCAAGAACTTTGGGACACATTGCTTGAGGATGTGAAGTTCACTCAGCAGCCGGACTCCCACAGACGGCGGTAGCGATGATGGACTCGAGATGTAGCGTGTGGTGAATACGGAGGAAATAAGGCGACACACTTGGAGCGGAATCTTTGCCATTGTAATACTACATATAATATTCTTTGTACACCGTCCCCGACATGCAAAAGTCACGACTAATGGCGCTGCTACGCTGGCACTCTTCCGCGTCTTGCCGTTCCCAATGCAATACGTTGACTCTAGGAGCTATGGAGAAGAGTGTATGGCCTTTTTTGAATCCCACTACCAAAGACCAAGAAAAAGTCGTCGATCCAACAACCTCATACCGAGTGCAAACGGTGCTGAGCGTTGAGGGAGAGGAGCTATTTCTGTCCTGTCTGTCTACCTCTTTTATCCCCAGTCCATACTAGGTAGCTAAACACTTAGTACTGGCTGGCGGCGGCTTGGCAAGCTTTCTGTTGAGAGGGAGGGGTTCGGAAAGGAGACAAGTCAGTAAAGCAGGAACCCAGAAGACAAAAAAGAAGGAAAGATGGGTAGGTACACAGTTTCGGAAGGAAACGCAAGGGGGAGGAAAGGGAGAGAGAAAGGACTCACCAGCTGGTCGAGGTACCAGCCGCAGATCTGCATGTTGCCGCCCTGCTCGTCCATGCACTTGGTGAACTGCTGCGTGGCGCCCTGGCAGTTGTTGCCCCAGTTCTGGTTCTGCGTCTGCGCGGGCGACTGCTGGGCGGGCTGCTCGGCGGGGGCGGACGAGCCGCCGGAGAAGAGGCCGCCGATGGCGTGGCCGACGGAGGAGCCGATCGCGACACCACTGAGAGAGAGAGAGACCAGAGTTTCGGATGTCAGCGCGCTGCCGTCGAGGGAAGGGTAGAGAGGGAAGCGGAAAGCCATGGCTGGTTCTCCTCCCTCGTATATCCATCCTGCCGGAGTATTCCGTAGGTAGACTGGTAGGTAGGTAGCCGCCGGGTGATGCGATGCCCACGGAATCTGGAACAGGTAGAAAAAAAAAAACTCACGCAGCTGTGCTGGCCATCTGCCCGAACAGCCCAGGACCCTGCGAAGGAGCCGGCGACGCAGCTGGGCTGGCGGCCTGCTGGGGAGGGGCGGCGTAGGTCGAGGCGGGCCGGGCCTGTTGCTGCTGGGTCGGCGCTGTGGGGGACCGAGTCGGGACGGTCGGGCGAGCGGCGGGGCGGCCGGCGGATCGGTTGCGAGGCATTGTGAGGAGGAAGGACAGGGACGAGGACAAGGACGGTATGCGTGTGCGTGTACGGAGGAGTTTTGGTAGTTGTCCAGCGACGAGGTCGGGGGGTTGTTGAGAAAACGAGCGAGGAAATGCGGTAGAACCGAGGATGAGAATTTGGTGAGCTATGAGTGGAGGAGATATTTTTTGCCTGCCAGGACAGCACGACTTTTGGAGAAGGAGAAAGAAGAGCGCACGGACGGACCGGCCGGGATAATGTGGGGATTCGCTTTCGCCGCCCGGCAACCCGTTATCCCCGACCCCCGACTCACCCACGTGATGCTCCTGACGGCGACCACTATCTCCTCGAGGGTAGATACTCGGTGGCATAAAGAAGTTGATTTGCGAAGAGTTGGTCTATCGAATGTGCCATGCTATGCTCTTGCGGAGTTGCGGTGAGCTTGGGCTGCTGACTGAAAGCTCGGGCGACTCCATCCAGACTTCAGATATTCCGTACCAACAAGGGGTATCTCAAACCACGAATGAACTAAACCGTGAACGCCGTGTGCCACTCCTTCTAGCCCAAAACCGAGATCATATGTAGTCCCAAATACCAGAGAACTACGTTCGTTCTCATCAAAGCACACGCCTAACCTGCCAAGGCAACCAAGTAATGGTAGCTGCCTCTCACGAAGGCGGTCGGTATTAGCTGTCCATCAAACTCCTGCGTTGTCCAGCGCCCAGTGCTACGGCTCATCACCCATGGGTAAGACGCAGCGCTGCTAGCTTTGCCCACACAGACCGGCCATCAACCGTCACAAGCCACAGCGGCGGTAGTAACGGCGATAGTGACCGAAAACACACACTCTGGTCCTCACTTCGCCTCCTTGCCGCTGCGTTTCGGCCGCTTCGACTTGCCCTCGCCAGACTTTCCGCTGGAGTCGCTAACATCGGCAGGAAAAGCAATAGCAGCGTCGTTAGCTCCACGCTTCCTCAGCACGGCCTTCGCGCGCTCCTTGGCCAAAAGCTCGTTAAGATTGTTGGTGAGAGTCTTGTTGTTCTCGTCCGCCTGAAGATTTTTGAAAGGATTAAAAGGTTTTTAGTCAGTTACTTAACATGCTTAGTCACTAACCAGCCAGACTCGGGGGAATAGATAGAAGGGTGGCTGGTCATGAATAGTTAAGAGTATTCAGGGAGGGAGGCGGCAACGAACCAGGTCGGCCCGCAGGAAGCGAATCGCTGCCTCCGTGTTGACCGTGGCATTCGCCGGCCGCGGAGCAACGGGGGTCTCGGCCTTCTTGATCTTGTCGAAGTACTGCCGTGTTCGGGCCAGCTCCGTGAAGACCTCGTGTTTCTTGGCGTCAACTCCCTCAAGACGCAGACCACCTTGGCGATAGTTGAATTAGTAATTTGCACTGTGGACCCCCGAGACTGAAACGACGAGACAGAACCGGACGCTAGTAGGTGAGGCCGCAAGCAGCAGCGAGCAGCAGGGACTCACAGAATATGAGCGACTCGATGGCGTAGGCAAGCAGCACGTTGAGTTTTGCCTGGTCTAACACGGCGAGTTTGGATGAGACCTCTTTGAAGTCTTGGAGGAGAGGCTTCAGCTCGGCTTCGAGCGACCCGACGGTGTCCGCCAGATCCTCTACCAGCGACTCGAAATCCCTGGTATCGTGAGAGCTCATCTTGTTGCTTTTGCTGGTGGAGAGAAATCCATTAGGTTTACGAATGAGTGAGTGATCGAGGTTTACGCCAGTCGAGGGGGAGGTACCTCTCGAGTCTCGGAACGCAAAGTGGGGCAGTTATAGCGGGTAGCACCAAAACTGGACCAATAATCGAGCTGCATGTGCATGTGAATTTTCTATACCCTGAAAGGAAAAAAAAGTATCTTCGTGCAGTCTTCGCTCGCTCGCACATCGCCATAGACAGTGCAACGGCCTCGTTTTTCTACCACAACACCCTACCTCGTAGGGGCGGATGCGCTCTTCAACGATCCTTCGGCACTCCTATAGCCCATTGCTTCTCATGGGTCCACGCTCACAGGTCGCTGTCTCGTGCTGGCCTGCTTTGCTATAGGTGGATGCCTTTGCTCAAGGCCAGTCCTGTGTCTACCATGACCGTTGTCCGAGTCGAGTGAAACCACTTCGCCAAGCTGTCTCGAATAGCCGGCGGCTTCCCGCACCCGCGGGTGCTTGCGCGAATACCGCTCAGATACACGCGATGGGGTCGCCATAGCATTTCTGCCGGCCGGGGGGCCAACAACAAGCCTGTCAAGCCAGGTCGCAAACAACAGGTTGCTCCGCCGAACTACAACTTTCCCTTCGGCGTCCCGTCGCTTCTGATCCCACCAGAACGTCTCGAAGAGCCGCTGCAAAGCCCACCTCCTTCTCCCTCTCCTCCACCCACCCGGCGTCCCCGTGAGAACGATAGCGCGGAGACGGAAGCGGTGCCGAAGGCAGAATCCGTATTGGAGGCCAACGAGAATACAGAGGCTGCAAACATTCCTGTAAACTATCATTTTCCCTTTGGAATTCCTGCACTGCTCGTCTCCACCGAAGTGACCTCGGATATCGTTGCCGCTCATCGCGCATCGTTGACCGGCAAACCTTCGAGCGCACCACTTCCCACGCCTAAGGATCCCCACACCCTCGGGCCGGAACAAACAGCAGACCTTGCAGCGAAAGACCTACCCGAGGAGAAACAGGAGAAAGTCAACTTCAGTACCGGCCGAACCCCCCAGAGCCTCATCACTGCGGGGTCCTCCAGCCTCGAACCGAACCAGTGGCGGAAAGTCCACGTCCTCAGCTCCAACATCCGATCGAGCTACATCGCCCACGCACTGGCCGCTGTGCCAGGACTTCCGCCGGTCCCCTTCCTCCTCACGAACAAGACCGCCTGGCTCGAAGAGGGGGGCAGGATCAGCGTGCTGCGGTCCGGGAAATGGTCGTGGACCCGCAACGTCCAGCCAGAGCTCTACCGGGAGCCGCGGCCCGAAAACGCGGACATCGACTACATCGACCAGCTGGTGGTCACGGCGCGGCCGACGAGGACTATGAAAGCGCTCGCGCCGCTCGTGGATCGCATCGACGACAAGACCATCATCTGCCTCGTGCAGGACGGCCTCGGCATGACCGAGTTCCTCAACGCTAAGCTCTTCACCGACCCGGCCACGCGGCCCACGTACGTGCTGGGCCACATGACGCACCTCCTGCGGCACCTGCGTCGCCCACTGCTGAGCTACCGCTACTACTGCAACTACACGCTGGGCGAGGAGCCCGAGCCCGGGACCCTGCACCTCTCGGCGTACATGCGCGACAGCCCCAAGTTCCCGGACCTGGACTACCACCCGCCGCTGGAGACGCAGGTGCACGTGCAGCACTTCCTGTACGCCATGTGGAAGGCGGGCAGCCTCAAGGCGGTCAACCGGCTGTTCGGCGACTTCCTGACCCGCAAGCTGCCGACCATGGTGTTCCAGTCGGTGGTGGACCCCGTCGCCGTGCTGCTCGACTGCACGTACGGCGAGCTGTGCCGGAGCGCGAACGGCCTGCGGTTGGTGGACCAGCTGCTCGCGGAGGTCGCGGCCGTGGTCGACGCGCTCCCGGAGCTGTCCGGCGAGGACGCCTTCCGGGGGTACGTCGCGGACGGCAGGCTGCGGGGGGACGTCCTAGGCCGGCTGCGCAACACGAGGCCGGACGTGGAGTGCGAGATGCGCCACCTGGTGCGGAACGGGAGGGACGTCGACGTCGAGTTCCTCACCGGATGGTTCGTGCGCCGCGGGCAGGAGATCGGCGTGCCCTGCCCCCTGGCCGACATGATCGTGCGGATGGTCAAGGGGAAGTACAAGGTCAGGCGGAAGCAGATCGACAGCTATATCAAGTTGGGTTCTAAGCCACTGCGATAGAGAGATGTCCTCGTTGGCTAGGTACCTAAGAAAGGGGTTTTGTGGTTGGAACTCGTGGTTGGAACTCGTTGACAGGACGCTGGAGTCGGTAGTCCCGCTTCGCGATTACATATTATGAGGTGTCTGTTCTGTACAATATTGTGGCTGTATATAAGGGGACCTTCATGTCATAGACGGCTGTTTAAGAATTGGTTGGATTTTGTATATAACTGTACCAGGTATAATACGATTCAAAGTCGCTTGAGATTGGCTCTCAATCCTGCTCTTCTTGTCTGCTCTTAAGTCGCCTTGCCACTGGTTGTTGTTGCCTAGTAGGGAGATTGGGTGGTAGGTGGTTTGACAATAAGATCATCCACGAAGCGCTGAGAACCCCACCTAGAATTATGTATCAAACTATCATCATCACTCCAACGCAAAAATATCTTCAGACCCTACAACCAATCCTAACACAAACTTCGCAAGAACAAATTCCGTGCAGAACGATGGAAGACGCAGAGCTTGAGCAGGTGAGATTCTATAGCTATGGCTTCAAACCTGCTGGTTTCTTTGGCCGAGCGCCCTACTGAACGAACCTCTCACGCGAACAGATCAGAAAGGCCCGCCTTGAGCAGCTCAAGGCCCAGAGCGGGGCTGCTGGCAAGGCCGCTGGTGGCGGCGGCAGCTCTAACTCACAGCAACAGGCTGAGCAGCGAAAGTGAGTGCTTGCTCTAGAGTCAACGTCTGTCACCGGCGACAAATATCAACTTTGCTTCTTGTGGTCTCTTCTCATCATGCATGGCCCCCGGCATGGGACGTGAAAGTCAGAGCTAACACGACTCTCATCACAGACAACAAGAAGGTACCACAAACCTCACCCCAGGCAAACAAGTCGAGCTGTCCAGTCACGCGATATCGCATAGGGGAGCAGACCCAGCCAGGCATATCGTCACGAACGCTGACCAACTAACCACCTTTCCATTCACGCACAGATGAGGCGCGCAAGAACATCCTCAACCAGATCCTCCACCCGGAGGCGATGGACCGCCTGGGCCGTATCAGGCTGGTGAAGGAGTCGCGCGCGACCGACGTCGAGAACCGGCTCATCATGCTGGCCCAGACGGGCCAGCTGCGCCAGAAGGTGACCGAGGACCAGCTCAAGGAGCTGCTCAACGCCGTGGCCGACAACCAGGAAGAGGAGAAGATCGTGGTGAGCAGGCGGAAGGGGTGGGAGGATGAGGACGATGATGACTTGTTGGCGGATCTTTGATGATGAGATGGGAGGGGGGGTTCTCTACTCTGCTTTTCTTCCTCTTTTCCTTGCGCGTTTGCTCTCCGGATTTTTCTCTCCTTTCCCCCTTCTCATGATTGTCAACTGTACCTACCCCATGCCCAATGGCTCTCGTCCCTCACTCAATATGATTCCCAAACCAACCTTCCTCGATCGGACGTGGTATATCTCAACAATGATTGGCGACGATTCTCTCACCTGCAATCGACGAACAAAAAAAAACTGACAAATGAGTTCTTTTTATGTACGATTTCTACAATTAATGTACAGCATGTTCTATGCCAAGATATATGTCCCGCACCTCTTTCCCTACGCATCGTCGTCAGCCACTCAGAGGCCATACTTCAACACTCACGTTCCGGGAGCAGCAGCGGGAGGCGTTGCATTCCCGGGTTCAGACGAAGCAGAAGACGGAGAGGCAGACGCGGAAGGTGGTGGAGGTGGAGGTGGAGGAGTAGACGAGGCCCGTACGGCCGCCGTCGCCGCCGCCGCCGCCGCCGTCGCAGCCTCCTTCCGTCTTCTCTTCTCCTCCCTCTCCCTGCGGCGCATGTCCCGCATATCTGGGGGCGGCTGTATGTTCAGCTCGCGCCTCAGGTCCGCAACATCGCGCTCCATCTGCTCCTCCCAATACACATTAATCACCTCCTTGGCGCGGAGGCCGTTGGTGACCGCCCACGGCAGGTAGATATTCCAAAACCGGCGCCTCTCCCCCCTTTTCAGCGTGAACGCCGCGAAGCTCGCCAGGCCGGTCATGGGCAGCAGGGTGTTTGCGAACTCGAACGTCTTGAGCGCCACCTCGCCCTCGCGCATGGTCGGCAGGCCGGTCAGGGCGTGGTAGAAGTCGTGCGACTCGCGGTAGCGCTGCAGCACGTACGCGCACTCCTCGTCGTCGACGTACCGGACGGCCGCGCGCGTGTCGGGAGTGACCTTCTCGCGGTCGAGCCACTCGACGTAGGTGCGGCCCAGGGTGTTGGCCGGGAGGGAGCGCAGGTGGGGGAGGTCGAGGGACGTGGAGGTCATGCGGGGCCGGTCGCGGAGGATGCGCCGGCCGGTCGGGTCGCCGAGCATGGCGTCGCGGAGGCGGGGGACGAAGTAGGGCGTTGCGGTGGCTTCGGCAAAGGCGGCGATCAGGTCTTTAGGCATTGCGGATCAGCATCTTGAGCTCTATCCATTGTTGGCTGTAGGGAGCTTCTGCTTCTACTCCAGAAAATCTCACCTCCCCGCCTTGGGTCCAGGAGGGACCACAGCCCTGAGCCAACAGCCAGGCCTGCTCGTTCGAGGGTCGTGAGTGGTACGTGGCCCTCATAGTTGGGGGGAGGGCGGTTCAGCACGGAAAATCGTCGTGGGCTGACACCATTGGTGGTACCGACGAGCCCTGGTGCCAGATACGAGGGAGAACAGACGCAACTTCTCCGTGCTGCAGCCTGCAGACTTCGGATTGGCGAGACCTTCATCGTGGGTCGGTCGAGGAAGTCAACACCAGAATTCCCATTGTCCTAGACGAGAATTGGGGGTTTTGGGAAGACTGGGGGAGCTCAAAGTGCTTTCTGGTCCAAGGTGGTCCGATAATAGGAAGATTACGGTGACGAGGGGGTAGCTCCGGGTGGTGTAACGAAGCTTGGTGCCGGCAGTATTCTGTACCCTGGTCCAAGCGGGGGCGGTCAAGGCCGTAAATCTCACTACCGTGGGGTGCACCTATAGTGGCCTGGGTGTGACTCACCGACATCTCGGTCTCATACCAACGAAGAACAGAAGTCGATAGCAAAAATGGTAACAAAAAGTGTATGGGTCGCTGCTCTGGGGAGCATCACCGTCTCATGAGGGAAAATAGGTACTGTATGAGCTGTATTGCGGCGGGATTAGCAAATGTATGGCCTTGAAGGGAACAGTCGATGGGAGGTTGAGAACGGTTTGATCATTTTGCTACTGATTTCTGTATTACGTTCAAACGTCAAACCGTTCTATAGCGGCAGACACAAGACCATCGATCTGCTTCCATCTAGTGATGATCAATGCCAGCTGAATTTCGTTGCCGAGCCCGTCGTCAGCAGCCCCCTTTTTTGTGCCCTTTTTACCTTTGCCCTTTTTAGCTGTCAGGCGTTGTTGTTGTATGACTTCCAGCTCGCCGATGCTCTTCTGCACCACCTGGCGGCGGTACTTCGTGAGGATGGCGAGCAGGTGCCGATCCGCCAGGACCTGCTGGCGCTGCTCCTTCGGGTCGTTGTCGTCGTCGTTCACGCCCTCGACAAAGTCGAGCCAGTCGGACTGGGACTGGCTGGAGAGGACCCGAACGGCCACTTTCGTGCGGAAGCACACGGTCTCGGAGTCGAGCATGTAGTTCCCCAGGTAGTCGTACTCCTCGAGCAGAGCCTTCTGCGGCGCCGTCAGCCGCGGCAGGATCGCGTCGTCGATGCACACCTCGTCAAAGCGGTTGCGGCCCTCGTCCAGCACGAAGCCGTACTCGGCGAGCAGGAAGTCGTTGGAGTGTTGACCGTAGCAGATGAAGATCTCCTCGCCCGCTGCATAGGCCCTGTCGCTGCGTACGGTGAACTCGTCGTCCGAGAAGGCGACGGCGCAGCCGAGGTCCGCGTGGTTGAACAGGTCTGCCACGGGCTGCAGCACCATACGGTCCTCGCGCGCCAGCTTCTCGGTGCGAGGGCATACGAAGTAGAATGTGCGCGTGTTCGCGAGCAGCCAGGTGTGCAGGTAGTCGTCCCGGTCCACGGTGGGAAAGGCGGCTGAGACGCAGGCCCAATCCTTGGCGAATTTGACCTCCTGCTTGCGGAGAAGCTCACGGGCGCGAAGGGGGAGATACTCCTGAAGCTCAGAAGGCCATGTGAGCGGTACGGTCTCCAGGTCCTTCGGCGTGGGCTGGACGGAGTTCCACTCGTCGAACTTGCCGGACTCGTCCAAGGCCATGTCAGCTGCCAGGAGGCCGTGGACGGTCATTGTCGCTGGCAATTTCGAGGAGACGGACTTCGGGACAGTGAATAATGTCCTCAGTGCCTTCGTCGGGACCTTGAGAAGGAGCTCATTCTCCTGTGACGGAACGATATTTGTCATCATTGCTGAATGCCTTAGAAGAAGGATAGTACCTAGGTAGTTGTTGACATGAAAGAGTCGAGGATTGGCGTACCTTGATCTTCCTCATAGTAATGATCCCAATGCCTCGTCCGGGGATTCGGTCTGGACGGATGCCGTTCATTTCAATACCCTGGGCTTCCGCCCATAATAGCAGCTGCTCGTGATTTTCCATTGTTGAGACTTTTTCGACACACCGGCCTTGGGGCAACCGCACACTACTATGACAGAGGCGTCGGGGTTCACTGTAAAAAAGTCCTGAACATTAATCAAAGATCCATGTTGAGGAACTGCTCGGAAGGCAAACGACCCCAGACCATAGCTTTCGATTGAAAAGAAGGAAAAAGCGACCCCGAGCTTCGCAGTCCCCTTTCAGTTTGTGGACTCTATGGAGGTTGGTATGTCGTAAAATGATGAAATCGGAGACAATTCTGGAAGCTCCCGCTGGTCTTCAATGCATCAATGGTCACCGATCCTTCTCGGCGTTGGGCACTGTAAATCCCCCCTGCGAGGAAGGTACACTTAATGTTTTATAAAAAATTACAGTTTTGCAAACCCCAGTCTGCTCTTTTGAGGGCAGTCCCTTTTACATGTCCAAATCAGTGTCCCCATGTACTTTCTTCACCTCATTTTCCCTTGCAGATAGATGGAAGAACCTCGACGCTCCATCTCGCGTATGTAGGTTCCTATATAGCGCCATTTGCTCCGAACTGAACGCGGTGATTCCTCGAACTCAAAAGCCACCCAAACGCCCGTGGCATCGCTCCATATGCAAAACTCCAGACAAAAAAAATAAAAAAATATTAAAGACGTGTCTGTCCACCTCACTTTTGCCAACAATTCACTCTGGGGGTATGCACGAAATATAACAATACGCGGTAGGCGTGCACCTGACGAAGCCGAAAACTCCGCTTATCCCTCATGAACGCCATGAAAGGGGAGAGAACCTAAAACTCCACGGCGAGCAAACCCAGTTACAGCGTGTACTAACCAGTCCAACAGACGCCTTGAGAAGACCTATACAGAAAGCCGACAGGAGGAGATGACAAGAATAATCAAAAGAAAACAAATTCAACGTGTCTGATTTGATGATGTTCTTGGTAGCGAACCTCTCTGTGATCTCAGTTTTCCACTGTGAATCCTCCATCTTCTCCACACTGAAAGCATTTTATACATAACTGATAGCGAGCAACGAAGACGATGTCGACAGGAGGCCTAAAAATTCTTCGTGACCTCTCATCCCCCATCCATCCATCTATCTTCGGCTCTCCTCCACTCGAATAACCATGCTGAATGTACCGCGCATATGGAAAGGAAGGAATAGACAAAAACCAATCGAACGACGGACGGAAAGGGAAAATAGAAGAGCTAGACCAGACCGAGTAAGGAAGGGAAAGTCTACCGAGTTAGCAATTTTTGTTTTGCGCCTGCCTTTGGTCTTCCCCCTCGACAACCACACAACAAAAAAGGAGAGAAAATCTGCACCGTAATGCCAAACTGAGCAAGACAAGAGTGAGAAGGGGTAAAAAAGAAAACGGAGGAAAAGGAAGAAAGAAGCAGTTGAGAACAATGATTAGAAAAGAAGAGTGAACGGCGGAGGAAGGAAAAAAACCAAGCTGGAGCGAAAGCCCGCACAACGGTCGCGGCAGCGATCGGCTTGAGAGCCAGCTCCGTTCTCGAGAAAAGGGGCAGGAAGTGAACAAGGAGAAACAGTGCCAAGCAAGGTCATGACGAAGACGTGCCCGTAAGGGTGGAGGTCCGTCTCCTTGGTCCAGAGCCCTGGGATGCTTTGGAAGGTTAGCCATCTCATCGCAAACCTCGTCCAGGTCGTGCTGCTGAGGATGGCGAGCCTTGCCTCCCCGCGAGACGTCGCCGGGGGCTCTCTTGTTCATCGTCTCGTGTCCTCACTTCAGCCGTTCATTCGGTCTGGTCCTGACTCCAGCCACTCTCCTCCCTCCGTCTTTCCTTTAATTTTAACCGCCTCGCCTTAATATCGTTTCTCCTCCTCTGTCTCCTCTTCGTCCTGCGATTTGACGCCGTTTGACACTTTTCGGCGTTCGAGTTGGTAGGGGTGTTGTTGCTGCTTTCTTTTAGCGACCCCTAGCCGTCGCGGGCTGTATTGTAGGCTTGGGAACAAGAGGAGGCTATTGCAGGCATGGGAGGAGCATGGTGGCCACCGCCGCCGCTGCCGCTGCTGCTGATGCCAGTTCTGAGACCATTGACGAAGCCGCCGGCGGCTGAGAGCGAAGAGGAGGAGGCGTGGCCGCCAGTCATCGACGGAAGGAGAGAACGCTGTGCGCTACTGACGGCACCCCCGCCAGCCGCGAGGACCGGCCTAGATCCCTACTCCGGCCTGGCCCGCTTGGCTCCATGGGGGTTCTGCCACTCGTTGTTGCCACCGCCACCGCCACCACCCTGGTTCCCGCCTCCTCCGCCGAAGAAGCCGGGGTTGAAGCCCGTTTGCATGCCTTGGAATCCTGGAACGTAAAGGGTGACAATTTTAAGGTTAGCGGAGATGCTTCTATGCACGACACCAGTGGAAAATGAAAGAAGCGTCGGGCTTGCTTACCAGGCATTCCACCACCCATCATACCCATGCCACCCATACCACCGCCCATGCCGCCCATGTTGCCCATGCCGCCGCCCATGGGTCCGCCCATGCCGCCCATACCCATTCCGCCCATACCGCCAGGCATGCCGCCCATGCCTCCCATCGGTCCCATCGGTCCCATGCCACCACCACCCATCATGTTCATGCCGGGGCCACCACCACGGCCACCTCGCATGCCGCCCCCGCGCATGCCACCACCACCGCCCATCATGCCGCCACGGAAGCCGCCGCCGCCTCCGCCGCCGCCTCCGCCGAAGTTGGGTCCGCCCATGGGCGCGTTAAAGCCCATGCCGCCGCCGCCACCACCAACATTATTGTTGTTATTGTAGGCATTGTTGTTGTAGCCGCGGTTGAACCCGCCGCCGCCGCCCTGGTTATTCATGCCACCACCGCCGCGCATGTTGTTATAGCCGCCACGGCCACCACGGTAGCCGCCGCCGGTGCCACCCATATTGTTGTTGTATCCGCCGCCGCCGCCGCCCATGTTGCTGTTCGAGCGGTCGCCGTAGTTGCCCGAGGTGATCCGCCCTTGGCCGTCCTTACCGGCCCGGGGTTGGTCCTTGGGTAATGTCCGGAACGGGTTCACGGTCGGCGAGGAGAACTGTACGCTGTGCCTCTTGTTCGCGGACTGCGCGCTGCTGTCGTCGCCGAGGGATTCGACACGGTGCTTGACTGCAGTGGCGGCTTGCTGGGACTTGAGCTCGACGTAGACTTGTCTGTGGGGTGGGTGGAGGACAATCAAGCCGAGTTGTTAGCATCCAGGCTCGAGTTTCGAAATAGCGGGCACATTCACACGGGGAGGTGTTGATAGAGGTAACGTACCCTTTGCTCTTTCCGTTCACCTTGTGCTCGCTGAAAGTGATGTCCTTGAGCTCATCCTCGCATCCGGCCTCGCGAATCCAGCCACGGATGTCATCGTCCGTGGTCCACCAGTGCAGGTCTGAGATCATGATCGCGGATGTCGCGCCAGGGTCGATAGGCCTGTCATCCGAGCCCTCCTTCCTCTTGACACCTTGCGGCGGGTTCTGTGGGCGGGCGGGCTCTGTAGCGTCGTGGCTCTTACCACGGGAGTCGTCATTCTGATGGCCATCCTCGTCATATTGGTCATGGCCATTCGAGTCGTCTCCGCCGTGGTCGCCCTCGTAAGCCTGATCCTGCTTCTCATCTCCTTGTTCTTGGTTGGCATCCCCATAGATATCGATCTCGAACTCTTCCTCGGCCATTGTGAACGGACCGGTTGCTGTATCTTTCTAGTTGGTTGAACACGTCCCGATGCCACTCCAGGCGGAGCGAAAGCAATGATGCCGGAGAATTAGGGCCGGGCTGCAGTCAGTCAAGGAGGAGGTAAATTTCTTGAGAGAGCCTAGATATTGTTCAGGATGTACAGGAGCGTGTCTGCGATCCCCAGTCCCAAGATCAGTAAACGACAAAAGACGGCATGATTTAACAAGGAGAACGCTGTGAATGGTAGAAAAGGCGCGACGGCCGTGAGCAAATGCGTCAGGGCGATTTCAGGACCTGGCGACAGGCAAAGGCAGACGCGGAGACGATCGGAAGAAAAAGAAGAGACAGAGGATGATAAAGAGGCGAAAGAACAAACGAGAAAGAAAAAACGTAGAACACGATCATACGTACACTCCGTAGGTCCCGACAACAAGCGCTCGACTCTCGTCTCCTTCGCCTTCCCCCAAGAAGATTTTTGTGGAGCGTTTTTCGAAGACGAAGCTCTGTGCTTTCGATCTTTCGAGGACAGGCGGGTGTTCTTCTTTGTTCCTATGACAAGCTTTAATTGTGTTTGCCGCGCATGGAAAGGAGTACAAGCCTCCTCACAATGCGCTTGTTTCCTCTTGAATCTGTCCTGGAATCCCAAGGAAAGCAGACGGAGACCGAGGACAGGCTTGACACAGAGGAGAAAGACAAGATGATTTTTCGTGGCGATTTGCCTCCACTTGATGATTTTCCTTGTCCCTCCTCTCTTGCCCGACGTCAATCGGTGCGATGGAAAGTGGGAGGGTGAAATGCTTGAGGGAGTTAGTAAACGGTCCGGCGAGGGAAGAGCGTGAGATGGCGCCTCGACACTACGCCTTGTTGGCCGAGGACGGTGCTGGGGGGTCTGAGCAGGTCTTCGCCAGCCAACGCGCACGGGGCAAGAAAGAGCAGCGGCTGCTTGAAGAAGGTCGGGAAACTTGCACAACGCGTGATGGGAGAAAAAATGGTAAAAGAAGAAGGCCTTGACACCAAATATGATCAGAGCTTTGGTCCGGACAACCGCGATGAATGAAGTGAATCGATCGAGGGAGGGCGGGATCGATTTTGACCACAGGAGGTTGTGGAAATGGAAACAAGTTTGAAGCGCTGAAGGAAAGAGAGTTTGGGCTCTGGAGCTGCCAGATGGGGCGAGGCTGAAGCTCCCCTTCTCTGCAGGGAAGGATCTGTGCGGGAATCTCGAGGTATCCTTTATCTGGAAGCGTTGATCGAGAATGCTGACACAGGCGGAAAATAGCGCGCTCCTGTTAATGTATACAGGTCAGTACGTCAGATTTTAAGTGGACAAGTTGGGTCCCTGTCGACCCGCTTCTTTTTATGGAGACCACAAGCTGGAAATGCCAGCTTAACTTTTTGGTAATTTTGGTCAATGGATTTTGAGGCGATCTGGCACGTCTCCAGGGGATTCTACTACTATCGCCAAATACAACGCCCAGCCGGCCACACCAGCGACGAACACAACCTCCGACGACACAACGACCAAACGCGCAGCGCACTTTCGCTCTCTTTTCCGTACACCCCCGCCAAACCCGCTTAAGTCCAACGTCCTACACACAAAATGTCCGACTCTGTTCAGGAGATCCTCGACGTGCCGAGGGAGTTCCTCAAGGACGGCCTCCAGTTCATCAACCGCAGCCAAAAGCGTAAGTCGCGCGCGAACCCAATTCCCCCTCATACTTTTCCCCGTTGTGCTCTGATTTCTCTCTCTCTTCTCCAGAGGCAGTCAGGAGTGCGAACCTGAGACTAACCCTATAACCATTTTCTCTACCGCAACAGCCGACCGGAAAGAGTTCATCAAGATCTGCCAGGCTGTCGGCGTCGGTTTCCTGATCATGGGCGCGGTTGGATACATCGTTAAGCTGAGTACGTCACAATCGGAGGAGGGAATGCCCGGATGGGACCGACACCTCTGCATCACCAAGCCATCCCTTCACCCCGGCGCACAGGAACCACACCTACTAACTCCTATCCATCTAGTCCACATCCCATTAAACAACATCCTCGTCGGTGGCGCATAAAAGGGGAGAGAAGAATCAGAAGAGGGAGGCGACGGCGACGACGAGATGTCCGAGTCGGGTTCGAGTTGGAGTCCGCGACGAGGGTGGAGAAATATCGAGGCGCGGAATCGCCAGCGTCGGCGCAAACATGGACAAAACCAGGCGGGAAGATGCTCCGTCTAAGGTCATTAATTGTTCTTGGTTCATACTGGCTCTCTGGGTTTGGGATGGGCGAAACCAAAAAATCACCTAATTTCACTACTGTTGTTGGTATGAGCGACATACACACTGCGCGTACAGAAATCTGAGATCAAACTCCTTGATTCCCACCACATATACCCAAGAAGAACATCCAGGGCCATCTTCGTCCCGTCCCGTTCCGTCCAGGTCGTTGAAGTCATCATTATCCACACTAATATGAGCGGATGGAGAAAGTGAGGTTGAGGGAATAAACAAGAAACAACCTAAGGGCGGGTATATAGGAACACCCTAGAGTAGTGGAAGTGAGAAGAGGTGGTTATGCCACTACCACCAAGTATCCAAGAAGTCGCTGTACTCCGCCAGAGGTATATTGGACGACAGGAACGAGTCGACCATCCGACCCCTCTCCGGGTTGAACTCGTCGTCCGCGGACTCGTTGTACGAGTGCACGCTGCAGAAGCCGGTGCGCCTGTCTTTCCAGGCAGAGACTGTGATCGATGGAAGCACGTTTTACCGGCAGAGGTCAGTATGCGTACCAGTTGGGGACCAGCGAGAGATGGATGGATGCAATGCGACATGGGGCCAGGCAAGCAGCCAGCTAGTGCAACCAGGGGGATGCAGAAGGTGCAAGAAAGGAAATGACAGGAAAAAAAAAAAAAACTCACCAGCGATCAGCGGGGCGTTCGGGTGCCAGAACGCCTCCCTGATCAACGGCTCCGGCCTCCGCCGCCGCTGCATGCGGCCGACCTCCACGCCAACATTCCGAATGGCGTTCCCGACGTCCAAGGTGGCAGCGAGGGTGGCGTCGAGGTTCCAGACGTACACCTTGCCGTCGGCGGAGCCCGAGTACACGTAGCGGGAGTTGGTGCTCCCGGGCGGCGAGAAGTGACAACGTATCAGCGTCCCCGAGACGCGGTGGCCGCGGAAGGTGACGACGGAGCCGTCGGCCGGGTGCAGGAAGAAGTCGTCGTCCGTGAAGTCCTGGTAGCGGTAGTCGGTCACGCTTTCGCGCGTGAACTTGGTCGGGTCGAGGCGGTGGAAGGCCTCGGCCGACATGACCTTGCGCAGGTCCCACAGCTTCATCGAGTGGTCCTTCCCGTTGGAGAGCACGTACCGGCCGTCCCCTTTACTGTCGACGTACGTCAGGCCGTTGATGTGCCCCACGAAGATGCCCGCTGGCCGGCGGTCGCTCAGGCTGCGGCGGTCCCACACCTTGATGGTCGCGTCGTCGGAGCCCGAGTACAGGATGTGCGGCGAGTTGACGTCGGCGAAGCACACGGCGTTGACGTCGTCGTCGTGGCCCGCGATCTTGTGCAGGCGCGCGCGCGACTCGATGTCGAACACGACGATGCAGTTGTCGCCCGTGCCCGCCACCAGCTCGCGGCCGTCGCCGGAGAAGCGCACCGAGTAGATGCTGAACTGCTCGTCGTCGTTGCCGGCCGAGAGGTCGAGCGTGTACGGGTCGCCCCTGTCGTTGGGATCCGTGGGCGCCAGGCACACGGCGGGGAGCAGCGACGAGATGGCCAGCCACCGGTTGTCCGGGCTCAACGACGCGTCCGTGAGGGTCCAGTAGCCGAACGGGTAGTGGGCCGTCCGGTAGTAGCGCCAGTTGTACGGGTTTGACGTGTCGTACATGCGCACCCTGAAGTCCTTGACGACCGAGAAGAAGAAGTTGCCGTCGTCGGAGAACTGGCCCGAGTATACGGGCGCCGGGTACTGGATGAACATGTCGGCGTCCCCACTCGGGATCAGGCCCTGGGCCATGCGGCCGCGCTCCAGCCGCGCCATGACCGGGTCCTCGACGCCCAGCTCGCGGTCGAGTAGCCGCTCCGGCATGGTCTTGAACCCCTTCCCCGTGAGCCTCCCCGGCGACGCGGCCGGGTCGGTGGAGCCGAAGTCGCCGGAACCCATCAGCACCCGGCCCTTTTCGTTGGGCACCTCGGGGAATCGGTTCGCGCTGTGCCGGTCGATGCCGCGGCTGTGCACGTTGTTGCGGGCGAGGGGATTCTCCAACCTCCCCGCGCGCCAGAGCATGAACATGAAGCGCATTTGCTGGAGAGTTATGGACCCGGAAGCTTGCGAGTCCCCGCTGTCACTCCCGCCGTCGCCATCGCCGCCGTCGCCACTGTCGCCGCCGCCGGCAATGGTGGCTCCTCCTTGACTGCTCTCCGCCTCGACGTTTTCATAATGTCCACCGTCATCCTCCATTTCGTCAAGATCGGGTTGGTAGTCGCCGTCCTCCTCATCATCGTCAGGTATGAGAGAACCCAAAGTAAATCCAAAATTAAGAGACATTCTGCGTTTTGCACCTTTGTCGACCAACAGCAAGTCAGGAGGAGCTCAGGGAGTCACGGAAAGGCCGGCTCGCTCTTATCTTGCAATGAAATAGTTGTTGGGTTTAACGGGTCGTTCGGAGAGCTCGCTGATGCCTTTGACTTGCCCTGAAAATCAGAAAGAGAACATAAGTGCCCGGTCTGGTACTAAGCGACGTACCCCGCCAAAGGTCAAAGCCGAAAGCGAAGCTCAATAATGATGTAGTTGCGGGGGCTAGATTCTCGATGGATGATGATTTTCTGAAGAAAGAAATATGAGCTGAAAGATGAATCCCATATGTTACGCATTGTACCGTCTTTCCCAACCCTATCGCCACTATCCGAGAAGGCTACTGGTGGGCGTCCACGGAGCTTCCCCGCAGCGTCACCGATCACCATCGGCGTTAACAGCCGGAGTTTGCGGCATGTGTCAGGGTCAGAATTGCCGGCTCGGCGCGCCGACCCACGCCGCTCATTCTTGAATCCTTTTCGATCTCCGCGAGAAGTTCCCTCTACTGAGCCATCATTAATAAATGATAGAGGTGTTGTTGATACTTAGTGTATCAATCATATATTTCAGAAGAAAGAAAGGACGCTCGCTGGCTGGCTCTAGTACACATTCTACAAAAAACACACCTCGAGATGTTCCCCGCTGCCACCCTGCTCTTTGAGCCATCCCTGTACGGCGTAAATCTACAATGAAAGGCAGCAGAAGACACAAAATGGCTAACTCCGTCCACCATATCGGTGACAAAAACTCATCCCCAAGCCATAGAAAGGCAGGTTCGGACATCGACACTCAATATACTCCTGTGAGATAAGCCGCAGCGAACTGATTCTGCGCGACGACCCACGGCTCAAGCAAGTACTTCAGCCGCAGCGGGTGGTAGTAAGGCGTCTTGGGCTCCCACTTGATGCTCTTGCCGCTCAGCTCCTCCCGCCTCTCTAAATCGGTGATCTTGTTCAGCAAGTGCTGCGTGCGGTCGATATTGCTCCCCTCAACAGTTGAGTCTTGACCGCCGCCGTTAACGCCACCTCCTCCTCCCCAAGCCATCTTGAGCTCCATGGTCTTGAGAAGCACGGCCCTGGCGTCGTGGTTCTTCTGGTTCTTGATCAGCACGAAGCCGTACGTATCGCCCGCCGACAGCAGCGGCGACTGCTGCGCCTGCAGCATGCTGACCATGTTGGTGTTGACGCGCTCCCACACGTAGTGCAGCACCGTCTCGGCCATGCCGAGCACGCCGGCGTCGTTGGACTCGGCCAGGATCTCGCCGTAGACGTGGCAGTTCCTCAGGACGGCCTGCAGCACGTTGGAGGGGAGCTGCATGCGCGACTCCCAGACGGGCAAGGTCAGCTGGCGCGCCGCGTCGATCCGCCGCTCGCGCCGCAGCACCTCGGCCAGCACCTGCCCGTACTGCAGCGTGTCCGGGTCGTCGCTCCCGTAGTCCTGCCGCTGGCCGTTGGCGGCGAGCCGCAGGTTGTCCTCCGCGTCCGCCCAGTTCTGCCGCACGGCCTGCACGCAGCCCAGCCGGTAGAGGTGCCAGTAGCCCTCGGATGGTGGCTGGTTGGCCGCAGGGTTGTCGGCGATCCACCGGTACAGGTCTTCGAGCTGCTGCAGGCTCTCGGAGCGGAAGGCGAGCTTGGCGAGGCACACGGCCGTGTCGATGGCGTCCTGTCTGTGCGCCGCGCCGAGTGCCCGTCGGCGCTCCCACACGGTCGAGAGGACCGCGACTGCCTCGTCGAAGCGGCCGTCGGTGCTCGACAGGCGCAGGCCGTGGTGGTGGCCGCACTGCAGCACGTGGGCCGACTCGATGCCTGCGCGCCGCGATGCCCAGATCGTCTCGCAGTGGCGGTCGAACCTGGAGTTCATGATCGGCTGCTCGTCCTCTTGGAGCTTCTGCATCTCGAGGCACTTGGACGCGCTCTCGGCTGCTAGGTCCACGTCGAGAGGCGCGAGCTGCATGATGATGTCTAGCGCTTTCTTGTGGTACGCCAGGGAGTCCACGTAGTTGCCTTGGTCGCGCTTTATGTCGCCGAGCCCGGAGGCGACGGTGAACTTCCATGGCAGATCCTCTCGGGAGGTAGTCCGCTCGAGGGGTAGGAAGATCGGGTAGTAAATGTCCTCGGCGATGTCGCACTGCAATGGATGTTCACGTCAAGTTAGTGGGCCGCCATACATTATGGTTTCAGGAGGTGTATTTGGTCGCCCACCCCATCTTGACATAAGAGGATCTTTGGTATGATCTTTGGGATGATCCGATTTGTGTGTTCTCTTCTACGTACCTTGCCGTTTCGACAGAGAATATCACAGTAATTCTTTGTAAGATCGCGGGCGGTCGCCTCTGGGACATCCTTGGTAAATAAGCTCTTTTGTACCCAGACTTCCAGACAGATTTGTTCCGCCTCTTGGTAATTCCCGAGTCTCATTGTGGCGACCGCCTGCTTGTATCTGGCCCTCAATGACTGTATCTTGAGCTCCTCTCTCGCGTGTTCCGTCTCTGGCACACCCAGTAAGCGGTCTTCTTGGCTTCGCTTCAGAGTGTAGAGCAACTCATAGGCAACGCGTGCCGACTCATATCGTCGCGCCCCCGCGTCCAAATCCTCAGCGCAGGCTTCGATTCCGCTGATGGCTGTGTTCAGATCACGCTCCAGCCCAGTCGTAACCTCTGAGATAGTCTTCATCCGTTCCTCTCGGGACTCGCTGTCCTCGAGGTTGGCAAGCTCAAGAGCGGTGATATGGCCTTTCAAGTCGTCGCACTCATTCTGCAGCTCTCTTATCTTGATTTGTTCCGGGGACTCTAGAGCTTCGGGTGACTGAGCAGCAACTGTCATGAGAAAGTCAGGGGCAACGGACGGTGTGCTTGTGGTTGTGGCCGGGGCATCGGCCTCGACGGGGATCGAGGACAGGTCCACCAGCGATGAAGACGGCGGCGCCGGCGGCGCAAGAGCTCTAGGCATGAAAAGATCCAGCCTGCTCGTGAGCCTCGCCGCGTGGCTCTCTAGCTCCTCTGCAAAGCTCAGCACTCGCACCCCACAGCTCGTGCAGTGACCAAGAGCACTGTCCTTGCAGGAGACACTGAGCGACACCACGTGACAGGAGTTGCACGGCTCTATGGCATCGGCGACGAACCTGTCTAGCCGCCGCTCCCAGTCTTCCCGGAGCACACTTCGATCCTCCGCTCTGAGATGGAACCAGTTCTCCTCGAAGCGTTCGAGCGCCATGTCAACAGAGCCGAGGCCCCGACAGAGGGTCACGAGATCTCGGCCGGAGTTGCGGAAACTGCTCTGACGAGCGAACGGCGCCTTGTCGAAGAGGATCTCCGACAGGTTGCGGAGACGCGCCCGCAGCGTCTCGAAGAGCTGCCGTGGCGTTGCGTCGGGCATCATCAAAGTTGGGCTGCGTCATCAATGATAACCCTTGTCCTGTTATTCGTCCAGCCGTGTCGAAGAATAGGGCGACCAAATTCAAGGGACACTGACGAATAAACAAAACAGCAGTAATTTTTACAGAAGGGAGTACTGGAGATGATACGAATGAAACAAACGTAAAATGGGTCGGTTTGGAAACCTGGGTCGGAAGCAAGGGAGGAATTCAAGCTGGTGGCTAGCCTTTGTTGTCGTGGTCGCTTGTGGCAAATGAGTCGCCGTGTGAGGCCGGCAAGGCGCCAAAAGTTGGAACGAGGCAACCGCATGAGCCCCTCTACGACGGCAGCGTGACTCTAGCGGCCCTGACGAATGAAGCACTCCATTTGGCCGCTGCTGGCGGCATGACCCCATCCATCATGCAGGTTGCAGGCAGACAAGACAGGGCGGACCTCAAGCTCTTAGAGATAGGTAGTTCGCTGGCCCTTCCTAAGTAGTACGGTAGCTTAGGGAAACTTCCCTTCAGCCTCAGAATGAGCCCGCAAACCCATCCACAACGCATTAAACTCGGGAGAGTACGTTCAAAGGATCAGTGATACCCCAAATCCTATGTAGCTGGCCTGAAGGACCTGGAGAAGCTTGGCGGGCATCATTGATACTTCTTGGTGAGGGGTAGAAAACGGAAGGGTGAGCGAAGGAGCGTGACACAACTAGAATGGTTACAGACTCGAGCAAAAAACGACGCACGGGGGACTTCGTCAGACAGAATACACGGGCGATGAGGCCAAGACCAAGCAGGGAGGACCCAGTTGTTCTTCGTAGCACTCTCCAATTTTTGTTTCTTTTTTTCTCGTTGCTCGCCGTTCGGGTTCCCGCGTCCTCGGGACCGGGTCTGAAGAGTCTGGTTCAGAACTGGCGATCCGCAGACGCAGGTCTCATGCTCGATAAAATAAGAGAAGCGACAGGAACAAAACAAAGGCCAACCAAACCAAAGAGTGAGGACGCATGCACCGCCATGGATCTGGTGTTAGGTTTTGTATCACCGCACCTCTCAGGATAACTGGCTGAGGAAGGGAGGGACATCAGTTCGAGTAAAACTGCAAAAAGGCGAGTGGGGGAAAAATGATAGAAGTGATGACGGATTGTCCGAGAGGCGGCACGGAACGGAGAGTTGAGTGAGGGATAGGGGAAGTTGGTCGAGAGTTAGGTGAGCGAAGATTTAGTGCCGGGACGGGCCGGCCGGGGAGGGGCAAAGACAGTCGCTACCCTCCATCCCTATTCTGGAGGTCAAACACGAGACATAAAAAGACAAGAATGTCATCAACATGAAAGAATAGCCAGTTGACTGACCCCGGCCCGCTCACACTTCGCCATTTTTGCCGATCTTCTGCTATTCGTCCTTCACTGCCTCTTTGTCGACACCTTGATAGCCGGCACCGGCTTGTCGGGTCCAAACAACCCAAATAGGTACGCCAGCCTGGTAAGGCCCAGAAAGACCTATATATGTGCGCTTCGGTGTCAGCGAGTGCAATCTCAGGGAGTTAAAAAGGGAAACGGAGATCCCTGCCTGGACGAGACGAACAGATGAGAACCTAGGTAGTAACCCGGGCAGGTAGTCTAGAACCTAGGCTGGAAGGAATAAGGAGAGGAGAGCACAAGAACAAAAATTATAGGAAAAGTGGCACTCTGCTCACCGTAGCGGCTACATTACCCCAGGTCATTGCGTTCCACTGCCCAACGGCCGTGAAGCGGTCGTAAGCTTGAGCGTGGTACGTTAGGTAGACATGGCCAACGTCGGCGATCAGCAGCGCTATGAGGTAGTTCCTCACGACCCTGGGCTCGCTCGTCGTGTACAAGACGGCCACGCCTATCATGGCGAGCAGGCCGAACCCGTTGCCCAGCTGCTGGGCGACCAGCAGTGCATTCTCCGAGTGGGAGGAGGCGACTGGCGCCGCCTGCTGTACGATCTGTTCATTGATGAACCAGGCCGGAGCCGCGATGGCCGGGATACAGCCTGCTAGTCTGTTTATTTGTGTGGCGAGGTGGGTAAGGTGGTAAGGTGGTGAGAAAAGAGTGTGGAGAAAAGGAGGTGAGCCTCTACAATTAGCAATCCCATTGCATCACCGTGTAGTAGCGACGTCGTAGCGACACGGCCTTATTCAGTTTGCCCCAGATGAAATATGCAAGATGGTTGGATAATTTTGGGAATTTTTTGGGGAGGGTGAGGGGGAGATGGATGTCAGCCTCACAGGGAGATGGGTTCGAAGACCGTGAACACAAATCGGGGAAAGGGGGGAAGCCACGCCGCCGCCATTCTGCTGCTCTTGGTACTGCAGAATATTTCTAGAAATCTCGAGAGATCTGGACTGATTTTTGATTCGATTGATGGTGATGGCAGACGCAAGATGCAATCAAATGCAGGTGGAAATCGATGTCGTTTCGGGTACGGATTATTTACAAGTTCGACAAGCCGTAGATCTGCCTTTCCTTTTATATCCTCTCCCCTTCTTGTGCTCCACATGTTCCTTGTCAGATGATGAATCCGAAGGTCATTGACCCTGACGGGTGAACAATGGGATTATGGATTATGGTGCAGCGCATCGGCCAGGGTCCCCCAGCAGCTCCATTGTCGAGACGGCTCGGCTGGATGAGGGGAGTTCCGCTTGCCCTGGCTGGAAACTTTTGCTTGGTTCCTCTTGCGAGCATCCAGCCAGCAGCATCTCACCTCCCACCCACCAGGCCAGAACCGTCTTGGATGAGAGAGCAAGGATGCCAAATGCTTAAACAACACAGGTTCGTAAATAGGTCACTGCGCTCCGAATTTATCCATCTGCTATCCCCATGTTTCGTAAGGCGGCACTCAGGTGAAGCAGGAAGTTGGCACTGGCAGGAAAAAGGCGTGCAGCACAGGCAATGAATGCTACCTCCCGCGTTAGAACTTAGAACCGAAAGTATGCCGCCCCCTTTCTTGGGCATCGAGACATGGTGTAAATGCTGCTTCGGAATTGGTCGGCCTTAAAATGCCCTAAGCCAACCCTGGCCCTCCTGGACCTGTAGCTGCCGTTTGGCTGCGTGTGCAGCGTGCGCCAGCATCAGCCAGCCCGGGCGCTGGTGCTCGCTGGCTTCTGTCCCGTTGCTACCCTGCTGCTAGCCAGCCCTGCACAGCATCAGAGGACTGAAACCTGGTGAGAGCGTGGGGTGGGTCGGGTAGTGATAGCGGGTACATCCCCAGGGAAGTCCCAACCCCGCTTTTGAGGTACCCTCCTCCCCACGTCGGTGCGCAAAACTCTGGCCAGCGCTACCCGGGGCGGGGACGGTGCCAGACTGGGGCAAGGTACCGCCCATCATCGCTCCCTGCGAGTGGTACGAAGTTCCACCGGACAAGGACTAAACTTGGAGCGTCGAAGGGTTTAAAATGGAACAGCTTTGCCCACCTTGTCGACAGCAGACAGTACAACTCTCGTGATGACCGCTTCCCATCCCTTGATTGTTCGCCGCGAGCTGGTCTTCTCCGTCTGCATGCTGTAGCGTTTGGCCAGCTGCTTTCGAGTCTGGCCCCCTTTCTCTCCTTTTCCCCTCGTTTCTTCTTCTTTTTTTCTACATACCCCCCTCCACATCGTCGGCAGCTTCCTCTTCCCTCCTTTAAAATCGCGTCCCGTCCCGTCCCGTCCCTCTTGTTGTCTTCTGGTTCCATGCACTTGTTGTTCTATCGCCACTCTCGCTACCCCAATGCCCGCATCCAGCGCGATCTTCCACGATGGCCACCATCGAGCCACGGCTAATCCATCTGCTTAATGATTCGAAAGCCGGTCACATTTCCTCGGACGACCTGCCGCTTCTGCCGCCTCTGCAGTCGTTGCCTTACGCCAAGGGTCCTCTTGATTCCGTCTTGCTCCCTCCACTCGGTCTCGAGCTGAATGCGCGCGGCGGCGGAACCGGAGGCGTCGACCCTCAGGCACAGAAGCTGCCCCATGTCTCACAGGTCTCGCAGGTCCCGCAGCTCGCCCAGCAACCACAACCGCAACCGCAGCAGCAGATCCCTTCGCTCTCCTCGGCCACAGGAGAAGATGCCGTCTCTCGGCTTCCGGCTCCCCCGCTGAAGGCCGCCTCCTACGCGTACGATGGCTCGGCCCAGCCCAAGAAGGCGAACCACTCGCTGCTCCTCCTCCTTGAAGATGGCGGGGCCGGCACTGAGACCGTTACCGGCGCCGTTAGCGGATCTGCTGTTGTCGAATCGTCCCATTCCCTCCGGATGATTCTCGATGATCCCTCGCCTGAGCTTCCGGTCATCGAGGACTTGGCTACCAAGAAGCGGCACCGCGCGCTCACCGTTAAGGACGACTTTGTTCAATTGCCACAGCCTCTGAAGAAGCAGAAATCCGCCCAGCAAGTCATGCCACCCATCATCAATGGTCTCCACGAACCGCCCCCGAACGCGGCGGTCTTCCCACCCATGTCCGCCGTCGACTTTGGCGGCGAGGGGTCGGTGACGCTCAATCCGATTAAGGAATTCAACCCTATCACGGAGGAGCGACACGTGCCGTCTAGCGTTTTATCCGTCATACCACTTGCCATACAACCTGGCGTGCCACCCGTCGTCCCTTCTGGGTCACCGGTGGAGGAGAAGCCTGTTAAGCCGAAGCGGAAGGCGACTAAGCCGAGACGCAAATGGACCGAGCTCGAAACCAACCACCTCCTGCTCGGCGTCAGTCGCCACGGGGTTGGCAAGTGGACAAACATCCTGGAGGACCCGGACTTCCATTTCAACGATCGCACCGCTGGTGACCTCAAGGACCGCTTCCGCACCTGCTGCCCCGACGAGCTCCGCGCGAATCCTGGTAGCGGCAGTAGCCGCACCAAGACCCCGCCAGGAGACAAGCTAGGTAGCGGTGCTTTTGTCACCAACGCACCCGCCACGGCGACAGCCCCTGCAGCCGCGCCAGCTGTCGCGTCATCCGAGCAGAAGCCGAAAGCGAAGCGGAGCCTCATGCTCGAGACTATTCTCATCGGCAATGACGAGACCGAGCAGGAGCCCGCGCCGCTGTCGTCGTCGTCACAGGCCGAACCGGACTCGGCGGCACCAAAGCCCGTCCATCGCAAGAACCTGCCCGTCGGGCGCAAGAGCCGAGCTCACCGCAAGAAGCTCGAGGACCTGGTGGAGCTCGGCATATGCGGACCCTTCAAGAAGTCGCACCGCCGCGAACGCAGACCATTCACCGAGCAGGACGACAAGGAGATCCTCGCGGGCATCTACCAGTACGGCCCCGCGTGGACCAAGATCCAGAGGGACGAGAACTACAACCTGTCCAGCCGCCAGCCGACCGACCTCCGCGACCGGGTCCGGAACAAGTACCCTGAGATCTACGCCAAGATCGAGAAGGGAAGCTTCCGGGGCGAGGAGCAGCAGCAGCCGGGGACCAACAGCAGCCGGAGCAACAACCTGATGGAGCCCACCGTCAACACCACCATCGAGTACTCGCTGAACCCCACCAAGTCCGTCGTCGGCGGCGGGCCGCTCGAGCCCCACCTCCACCGCCCCAGCTCGAAGGAGAAGCTCCCGAAGTTGCCGCCGCTCACGCTGGGCGCTGCTGCTGAGCCGGGAGAGGTCGCCATGGCGGCTGCTGCCGGAACCGCCACGGCGCCCCCCTCTGCGTCCCATTCCTATGAGCCCAACAACGACCCCCCCAACGCGACCTTCATGGGCAGTGTGGGATGGATGGACATCTCCCGCCTCCTCCTGGACGACAATCAGATGCCTGCATCCAGTGTCCGCTAGGCTAGGTTACCTCGACCTCCTCCTTCACTGCTACTCTCCGTTCTTTTCCCTCTCTGTGTCTCTTTTCATTACTTGCTCTCCTCTTCAACATCTCATGCTGGAGTCGACTGGGACGTGAGAAGACACAAAGCAAGTGCTTTGCAGGTCCTCTACGTAGCCCTGTCGACGGGAAACCAGACCCCTCACCGCTCGGGATATTATGTTTGTTCTGATGCCCCATTTTCCTCCTTCCATTGTTTTTGTTTAGCCTGGGCTTGCTGAGACCCAGGGACATAGGTAGGTACACCTACACACGCTCCTTCACAAGGTCTTCCCTGTGGTTCGTCTTCTGTGACTCTTTTTTAACTCGTTCACAGCCATTTTACCGCCTCTTCATCTGAGGTAGTATCATTTCAAGTTTTGCTTCTTTCCTTCATTTCCATTTTTTTTCAAGCTGGTTTTTTTTTTCATTTTAGACAATAGGCTGAGCCGCGATGGCGAGGAACATATGGCGAGGGTACAATGGCTGGGATGGATTGGAAACGGGTTCCTGTCGCTACAGGCAAAAGAAGACAAAATACTTCAGGGTGACTGTTTGTGCTGCTTTTTTCTTCTCTTTTCTTTTCCTCACTGATATTCTGATCTGTTCTTTGTTCTTTCTGCTCTTTCTATGTTTTGTTCATGGAGTACATGGTCAATCGCGTCTTGTTCACACGAGACGGTTGGCAAGGTCTGGGAAATTTTAAAGTAGAACCGAGAGCGATCTCACCAAAAACCTGTCGAAGCTCGTTCGCACGACTTCACAACCACCACACTATATGCTACTGCCTTATTTATCTTTTCTTACCTACCTACCACTCAATTTATACCTCACAGAGAGCTCCAGCTCCAACCATTCCTCTCCTTTTGGCCATCCTTGTTTGCAGGTGACTTCTAAAATTGAACCGGAGATATTCTTGGAGCAGGACCCGGCTTTCAGGAAGCCAGGGCAGCAGGCTGGCAAGGTGGTTGATTTGACGTCAGCAAATGATTGGTCCACGGAGAAAGGGTCCGTGCACAGCTCTCTGTGGGGCACCCCCCGTTAGGGCTCACAATCCAAAAAGAATTCTGGCTGCAACAAACTTCGACCTCAGTTGATGAAATCGTACAGCGTCGGGCATTCTAACCTCAAAATTTCCTCCTCACTACCAACCGACTAACATCGCCAACAGCAGCCAAAATGGGTAGAGGACCGTAAGTCACGTCGATTCCTACGTCTGCTACTATGCTTCAATTCCTTGAAAGCAGCCTTCGAGGCTCTTCTCTTCTCGCCGCCGACTTTGGCTGCCCGTCCTTGCGAAGGGCTGTGTCAAAGTTCGAAATTCGACCATGAGGAGCAATCGAAGACGAAGACGAAGACGAAACCGAAGTCAAAGGCGAACGTGTAGATCGCCTGCTGGAACGACTGCAATGCTAACTATTTGCTCGGCATGTCAACAGAAAGAAGCACCAGAAGCGCCTTAGCGCGCCGTCGCACTGGCTGCTGGACAAGCTCTCCGGTGTCTACGCGCCCAAGCCGTCGCCCGGCCCTCACAAGCAGCGGGAGTGCCTGCCCCTGATCGTCTTCATCCGCAACCGGCTCAAGTACGCGCTCAACTACCGCGAGACCAAGTCGATCCTCCACCAGAGGCTCGTCAAGGTCGACGGCAAGGTCCGCACCGACATGACCTACCCGGCCGGCTTCATGGACGTCATCAGCGTCGAGAAGACGGGCGAGAACTTCCGTCTGGTCTACGACACCAAGGGTCGCTTCACCGTCCACCGCATCCAGGACGAGGAGGCCCAGTACAAGCTGGGCAAGGTCAAGCGCGTCCAGCTGGGCCGCGGCGGGATCCCATTCTTGGTTACGCATGATGCCAGAACGTGAGTTCTACCATCTGTCAGCCGTTGGACCAAGCTTTGGTCGATTCCTTTCTTTGCCACCAGACTTCTTTCTCAACGAGATTCCTCTTTTTCCTTTCTCTCGACCTTCCTCCCTCCTCCGATTTGGTCTCATGTTCTATCAGGATTCGGCTGGAACAAAGAAGTCAGAGAGGTTGGATGGGAATGGGAAAAACGCAGAGAGGAGTCTGGCTGGGCAAAGAAAGCGAAAAAACAAACGGCTGGTATGTTCCGAATTTTTCCCCCAGCTAGTTGTGCTGACAAACACAATGATTGTAATGATGATACAGCGTCCGCTACCCCGACCCTCTGATCAAGGTCAACGACACTGTCAAGATCGACCTCGCCACCGGCAAGGTCACCGACTTTGTCAAGTTCGACACCGGCGCCCTGGCCATGGTCACCGGCGGTCGCAACATGGGCCGCGTGGGCGTCATTACCCACCGTGAGCGCCACGACGGCGGCTTCAACATCGTGCACCTCAAGGACGCCATCGACAACACGTTCGCTACCCGTGAGAGCAACGTCTTCGTCATCGGCACCGACAAGCCCTGGATCTCGCTGCCCAAGGGCAAGGGTGTCAAGCTCACCATCGCCGAGGAGCGCGATCGTAGACGCGCCCACGCGATTGCTGGCCACTAAATTGCCCACCACTATTCAGTGTGGGTAAAGATTAGGGGGGTTGGTATTTGACTGTTCATTTCTTTAGCATGCAATTGGGGAGGGATATCACACACAAAAAACGGGTCAACATTGGTCAGGCAGGAGTCAAGGATGTCTTCTTTTTTTACGCCCTTCCCTTTCCCTCGACACAGCACGAGGACCCTTACTCTACTTAGTTAGTGGGAGAGAGACACAGCTACTCTCCAGCTCCGGAGCTAGGACGCCATGAAATGCTCAACTTGAACGAAGTACCATCCCGACCTGCTGGCTAGTGTACATGCATGCCGCATTGGGTTCCCCCTCAGCTTTGCGCGTTCCGTCCGAGCCGTCTACGTTGTATCTGTCCCTCTCAGTGTCGTGTGGTGACGTGCGTTGTCCTCTTGATTTGCCTTACCTTTCCCTTCCCGCCACCTCCCTTGCTACCAATCTTGCCTTGTTCTGACCAGCTGCGGATGCGGGAAGGGGGGGGGGGGGGGG